>OZ004710.1:103839093-104045666 GCA_963924515.1 Vespertilio murinus
TTATTTGGATTTTTGCAGAGAGATCAACCTGATTTTCTACAAGTCTGATATATATATATATATATATATATATATATATATATATATATATTAGGTTGGGCTGGTTACTATAGCTAATGATTTGGTTTCATGGGCTGGTTGCTATAGATTATGGGTTAGAATTCTGTTTTTATATGTGGTCTGGCCATGTTTTCCATGTAGAATTTGAAAATTCTTATGTAGTTAGATCTGTCAATATTTTTCTGTTTATTTTTTTTAAGAAAACAAATCATAGAGGAAGAAAAACAGACTTTCCAATTCTATTATGGTAACTTTCACCTGTATTTTTCTTTAGCACATTTCTTCTAAGTAATTGAAAATGTGTTATGACAAAAACTAAAAAAGTTTAAAAATAAGATATATATTATTTATTCCTAGTCCATCCAATTTTTAATATTTGTAACACATAAGGAGTACTAAAAATCAATAAAAAGACAAATAACCCAACAGATGTAAGGGCAAAGTATATAAACAGGCAATTTACAGAATATGGATACCAAATAAACATATGTAAAGATAAGTAACCTCACTAATAATGCAAAAATGCAAATTAACAAAAATATGACCTTTGCCAGCTATTATTTTGGCAAAAGTTAAAGGAAATGAGTGAACAAGATCCCCGCACGCCTTACCCCATACTTTGCTCCATGTTACCTCTAGTATTTTGGAAGCTATTTTTCTTATATTCATTCTAGTGTTTACTTTTTGGTTATGAATTAATATTTTCCTAGCAACATCTAAAATTTCAATGCCTGTAACCTACCTCTAATCTACTTTCATTTTCTGTCTTCTTTCTCCCAATATCTTTTGGCTGAATTAAGTAGTGTACTGAAAGATAGAACAGAGTGATTCTCTCAGGTAATTTTCTCAACTATGCATATTCTGATATTCAAACTACTTATTTTTATTACCATAAATCATGTTTTCAATTTCTAAGAACTGGTTTTATCTTTTTCATAGCAACCTGTTTTGCTTTTCTGGTTTAGGCTTTTTTCCTCCCTTTTTTGAATCTCATGAGCTGTGCATTTTATGACACCCTCTTATATTTCAGATGAATCCTCCTTTTTCTTTAAAGCATTTGAGTCAGTTTCTATTATCTGCAATTGAAATAATGCTTTACCACGACAGAAGTCTTGAAGATTGTAAGTGGGAAAGATGACATCTAGTTAGTTGAGTCAGAAAAGGCTTTATGTGGTGGTTTATAACATTTTCTTTTTCAGATGGGTAAGATTTAAAGTACCCAAAATGGGTGAAGTGTTCCTGGTGGAAGGAAGAGCAGGCCAGTACAAACTTTTCAGAGAACAAGAAGCAGTATAGTTTGGTTGGAATAGAGGATGGTGTATGATGAGGGAGGAGTAAGTGGGGATGTTGGAAAGGTATTTGGGGGGCATCATTGGGAGGGCCTGACCTTGAGTGCCAGAGAGAAGACTTTGAAATTAGTCTGACATCGAGGAGAGGCTCAAAGGATTTGAATGAAAGCATAGTATAACCAAAGATGTTGTTCTGAAAGATTAATCTGGCTACAGTGTGCAGAATGGATTTGAGTGGAGACTGTCACAGAAGGACAAGTCAGGGAGACTACCGAATTACTTCAAGGAAGGTGTAATGAGGGTTTGAACATGTGGAAATTGAAATATTTCACACTCTATGCAGGATTTGGGTATCTAGATTAAAAAGTAGCTTATGCAAAGGAATAGTTGTATTTTTATGTTCTAAGAATCAAGCATAACAGAATGTGGTGATAAAATGCAGAGTGGCCAAAAATGTTAACTCTTGCTATGTTAAAAAGAAATCCACTCTTTACTCTCTTTAAACATTCATTGAGCTGTTTCTCATAATATCTCAACAAATGATATTGATGATATGTATGAAATTAGAATCGCATCATTTGATGAGTTCTTCCAAGACCTAATCTTTGGAAATGTGCTTCTTAAAATGAATTTTTATTTTTTCCTCTGGAATCCTTAACTAAACAGTATTTCTCTTTTGCCGTTAGCATGTTTCAGAATAATTGTATCGATCTTGCTTCTTGAGTAGTTTCCAGGAAAATCTGTACTCTGAAGCTTTTAACTTTAGAGACCCAAGGGAACCGAGGTATAGAGAACTTCAATGTAGCCATCCTCTGCCCAGCTCTCCACTCCCAATAAAGCATGCTGAAGTGAGACTAGGATAAAAGAGTTTAATTTGCTGGGTAATAGCACATCTAACTGAATTTGTTTTACCTCCTGGGGCTAAATATCAGTATTGCAAGAGCTGGAGGTGAGGATTGGGAAAACACATAGATTTTCAGAGTACATTGTATTCCACGGTGCCTCCCAGACCCATCTCCTCATCCTTCCAGGACTTAAGCACCAAATGCCTTAGCCTCTGGGAGTGCTGTCAGCTACCAGCCCTCTCTGGGAAAACTTCCTTGCTCAATGTCATACCTTTTTCTAGGACAAATATGCATCTAGTGGTTTGTCTGAGTGTATAAATGCCCAGCCAATTTTGAATGGCCATCCAGACTTCAGAGTTCCTAATGGAATTGGCTGAGGCCTTTTGTATGAGTGTCCTATTACTAACTATAACAAATTAATATAAATTTAGGGGCTTAACACAACCAAAATTTGTTATGTTAATAGTTTTGGAGGTCAGAAGTGTGAAATTAAAGTCACTGGGTTAAAATTAAGTGTCAGCAGAGCTGCATTCCTTCTGAAAGCTCTCGGGGTAGGAACCATTCCTTGTCCTTTTCAACTCTTAGAGGTTTCCTCATTCTTCAGTCATGACCCCTTCTTTCATCTTCAAAGCAGCAGCATAGCATTTTCTCTCCTCTCTGACTTCTGTTTCCATCCTTACTCCTCTCCCAGCCTCCTGCTTACTTCTTTTCCATATAAGGACCCTAGTGATTACATTGGACTCATCTGGATAATCCAGGTTGATCTTCCCATTTTGGGATCCTCAATTACACATGTAAAACCCCTTTGGCCATCTAAGGTAACATTCACAGGCTGTAGGAGTCAGGTTGTGAATATCTTTGGGGAGGGGTCATTATTCTGCCTACCACAACGTTTTTGTGGCTGCATCACAGGCAGACTTCTTCTTCTGCCCTCAAATGCCCATAGGTGTTGATCCTGAGAGCATTCCCACTAAACTACCTGCACACAAATATCCGTCTGTAGTCTGCTCCTCAGTAGACATACCCTGTTATAGCAATACTAGAGCCTTGATGCATGATGATTCCTGCAAGAATGGGCCTTCCTTCCCCTGGCTGCCAACACCACCTTCGCTCTGGCCTGGAGCCACCTTTCTGTCTTCCCATGCTGCCCAGAGGCCCAGAATGGCTGGGGCAGTGCTGAACTCAATGATGCAAGCATTCCACCCCCAGCCATTTGGTGCCTGTATATGCAAATTAACCCACCATCTTTGTTGGGTTAATTTGCATACTTACTCCTGGTTGGCTGGTGGGTGTCACAAAGGTATGGTCAATTTGCATCTTTCTCCTTTATTAGTGTGTATGGGAGGTGGGGGGAGTGGGACATCTGTAATACTTTCAACAATAAAGTTAATTTTTTAAAAATATAGTGGATGATGTTACTGCTATTGCCTAGCTCCCTATACAGACTGTCCAAACCCCACCTTCTGTGTGTTTTACTTTATCTTAATGATTGATACCTGCAGCCTTCCTTATATTAGTATGTACCCTTGAACTGTTATAGTTGCCTCATCAGGAGACATTGAGAGCCCGTAGTGCCTGGCAGTTTATGTGCCCAAGGGTGGCCATCGCCAAGGGCTGACTGGTACAGCAGTGCAAAAACCCAGCCCCCCCCCCCCCCACTGCCTTGAGGTGGGACAAACTCTGGTGTGATTTACATTCAAGAATTCCCCTAGATTGTGATTACCTAGAATCTTAGTCTTGGTTTGTTTCTTCCCCAACACTTTTCTGCTTCTCTCACTCCCTGATTGCTTCTACTAGGAGCACTTACTTCCATGATTGATCACTGACACATGACTCTCCATCTCAGGTTCTGCTTCTGGGGACAGGACTAAAATCTAAGGCTGTGTTGTCAAGATTGCCTCTGTAGGGAACAGGATCATTATTCTCCTGGACTTTACAGGAGCACAGAGTGGGGGGAATGAAGATACCAAGTCTTATTTCATCCAGTAGATAATTCATAACAAGGTTTCATACTTTGTCTCTCTAAAAATATGAATATTCAAAAATTATAAAGCATTATTGGAAATATTAATCTTTTACAAAGCTCATTTCTCTGTGCTTTACATTCTCAATAATGAGAGAGAATGAGACTGTCTTAGTGTATGTTTTCAGCTACAAGGTTTTAGTGAAAACAGTATTTATGTGATAAAATAACAACAATATTTAATTTCCCCAATTCTTTTTGGGTATGTGATATTACATGAGGTACCTCTAAGTGAAAAAAAATAGGCATAATAAATTGCCATTTTATAAAATTTAGTAAAGCCTTTTTTAGGTACTTCTCAGAAAATGAGAACATGAATGGCTGAATTGACTGGATATCAAATCCATTTGGAAATCATGTACTTTCTAAATCCTCTCTCCCTTCCTCTCTATAAAATATCAATAAAAATATATATTAAAAAATAAAAAGGATAAAACATTTATTTTGATGATATAACTGCCATTGACTTTTAACATATATCTTGCAATGGAACGGTTTTGCTAGAACAACCATTTCTATTCCTTTACTTACCTAGGCAAAAAAGGTTTCTTTTTTATTTTATTGGTTTTAACAAGGCTTCTTAATTCTTACATCTATAAGCATAATATAAAGTGACTGTAACCTTTTAGAAATACCAGATATATTATTTACTTCATCTCATGACAGGCTCTTTCTGTGCCCAGGTCGGGTGCACTCTGGACTGCGGTGAAAACCACGCTGCACTGCGCATTGCTGTTTGCTTATGTTTCTTTTCCTTACTGTTAAGCAAGGGCTATAACTTGGGTTGAATGTCTACTACCTCCGTGTCCCAGGGAAACTGGAGACTTGTTTACTAATTGAAAAAAAAAAGAAGTGGCAGAGAGCCCTTTTATGACATTCTTTCTTCAGACAAAATAGCATTAGCTCCATCACTTTGAAACGACTGGCAATCTGCTTTCCATCCAAAGCCAGTGTTTGTTATATAACTCAGGAACTCTAAGGCACCTATAAAAATGTAGTAATGCATACATTTCTCTGATGGGATTTGATTATCTTGACACTATTAGCATCTTCAATCATACATTTTCTAGGAAAGCGATTTTTAAACAATGTACTACCCATGATAACCAACCCTACATTAATTGGGAGTTAGGATTTTCCATAACTAATTGAATTTTACTTATACTTTTATTATAGTTCATACAAATGAGAACTCATCAATATAGCTGTTGTATTTATTGTACTAGGTAATATCTTAACATTATTAAAACCAGAAAAAAACCAGTGAAAATTCCTTGTTGTTATAGTAAATTAAAAAAAAATGTTTTAATTGATTGTTTTAGAGAGGAAGGGAGAATGACAGAGGTAGAAACACGGAGAGAGAAACATTGATCGGCTGTCTCCTGCATGTCCTCTACTGGGCATCATGTAATCATGACATGTGTCCTGACCAGGAATTGAACCACTGGCCTCCTGGTTAATGGGTTGATGCTAACCACTGAGCAGCACCAGCCGGGCTATAGTAAATTTTAATTTTTATAAAAATCTCACAAGCATTGCAAAGAAAATGTGAAAATCAAGTTGATGGTGAACTAGACTGTTTGATTTTAAGTGCTCCCCAGGGAATGGAGAAGAGAGAAGCGGGGAGGGGGGGGGTTGGGGAGCGGGGGAATAATCATGCCACAATGTACTCCATAAAATAAACAGCTTCATCATACATCAGTGCTTGAAATATATGAGAGTGAACATTAGAATTGCAAATGAATTAGGAGAGGAAAGAACTCTGCTTTTACATGATTTTGTTTTGCATTAGGCTAGGGGACTGTTTTCTACTATAAACTAAGAATTAATTCCCAACTTCAAGCAGATGCCTGGACAAGAATTACCCTATCAATGGTGTGATAATTAAATAGATGCTTTGTTGAAGGTCTGTTTCTTTCTAAATCATATAAGTGGAACCTACTGAACTTGATTAATTAGAAAAAGAAATAGCATTCATGGCAGCCAAGTGCCTTACCACAAACATATGTCTAATTCCTAAAGCATGACACTTTGTTTTAAATATGTGCAGGCTCCAAAGTCTTGGGGTTGTATATTCAGCTGAAGAACCAGATACTGCCTGATGAAATGACCTAGTCTTGGAATGCTAACATACATGATTTGATTTTAAGTGCCCCCGAGAGAATGAACAATAATCAGTAAGTCCCTACTTCATGCTGCTTCCCAATTGCTGATTCTTGCTTTTCTAACAGAGGTTAAATGGGTATTTCCACCTTGATTATTATTACTGTATTTGGGGATTTTTCTACCTAATCTTATTTTGGATGCAAGGATGATGCGTTTCCTCCTCTGTCCACAGAGGAGACTGCAAAGGGATTTAGATACAAATCTGAATAGAGAACTTAGTTCTAAATGTCTGATCTCCGGAAATTCACTCTAGGACTTAGGGCTAGGAGTTTTATTACCATTTACAAAGGGTTTAATGTCTTTATTTACCCCTAATGGATCTGCTCCATAAGTCCACACAAACAAGCACTTAGGAAAGTGTGATATGTCTATCCATAATTAAACCCTCTTTACATGGACGAATAAAGCAGCCTAAGGTCAGTGTGGGAAACCTGGCATCTGTCCCTGTGCTCTAGTCACTCAACGTTAGCTGCCTCATGTTGTCAGGATGGAGCCATTGAAGATCCATTCTACGTGGTACAGAATCCGGGGTCATGTCTAGTGTACTTTTCAACTTGAGAAAATCTAGATAAAAAGAAAGATGAGTAAGAGATGGCACCTAGTGACAAGCTTAAGGATAAAAGCCATGAAATATCAAAGGGATAGGTGCTGTGTGTGTATATCCTCTGGGCAGTAAGGAGAGAAGACAGGAGACCCAATTTGGCATTCAAACTGTGAATGTGGACCTGGAAAGACACTGGGGCCCTTGTCTCAGAGTGGATATGGCTCTTCTCTTGCTTAAAACCCTGTATGAACTTCACTGGAGGAAGTTACCTTACAAGAGAATATCAGATTTCATAAAGACCTACTGCCACTACCCTCCATTGCATCAAGACCCATAACTGCAGGGGAAAAAATAACTTAAACATTGGTAAAATGGCAAGATTTTACTAAATTGTATCAGTTATAATCTGGAAAACACATATATGAGAATGAATTATAAGGACACTAACCCAAGGAGGATGAAATATAACATTGGTTAAATATACATAATATTGATGACTTCTTCTTCATACAACAACTCAGCAGTCTCTACAGTTCAGACAGATTGGACTCCATATGCTACCTGAACCCGCTGGGAGTGGCTGACTGAAACCTGCACACAAGAGTGGCCTACAAGCTTGGGTTATGCACAAATCACATCAGTTGAAAGAGGGAATTAGGAGGAAGGAGGGTGTTAGGGTGAATGAGGCAGCACAGATGATGAAGAGATGATCTCTATTTTAGAGTCAGCTCCTCTTTGGTAACTGGAAGAAACTTGACCAGCCTCGGTATTGGCCAATCAATGGCATAAAGGGTATATCCCCATGAAATTGACCAGATCTCTGGATTGCTCTGCTTTGCAAGCTCATTTTATATGTAGACAGAGACTTTAAAAAGCAATATTTATACCCGTTCTTGTTACAAACGAACTGTAAGCAATATGATTGCATTAAGTGTTCTCTATGTTTACCAAACGATTTCAGAGGCAAACCTTCCAAAACAGCTGCTCTATGGCTACCATGAGCATCTTTGTAATTTCACTTGTCAAAACAGCCTGTCCCACATTCTCTCCCAACCCCGACTCTTCAGTTTGCAGGGGAAGAAATATGAGATAATGAGGGAGAGGGGAACGGAGTTTAGCAAAACAGCTGAAGAGGTGCCTTGAAGACATTGAAAACAAGCTTGACCATTTTTCACCCTTCCTTAAAAATGCATGGAGATGATCCAATTAGCGGGAGAACTGAGGTTTTTTTTTCTTCTTCATTTGTAAGAAGATGAGCAGTGAGAAAGCACTGGCTGAGGTTTTTAAAGCTGAATATCAAGAAGATCCCTATAAAAGAAGGAGATGATGTTATGGATGACAGGAAGTAAGGGCACAAGGAATTTATCAAGAATGCTGAGACAGATTTCAATGATGCAGAGAGGGAAATTTATGAACAAGTGACTGGGAGAAAGAAAAACTCAGAATGAAGAATGATATCAAATTTGCTTGTGCCTGAACTGACTGGGGCGTGGAGGAAGAAAAATAGCATATGTGTGAAGTCTATGTGAGGCACACTGCTCAGATCAGAAGTGCTATATGAAGCGGGCTGCTCTTATGACCTCATTCCATGGACCTGAGGAAGTCTCTCCTATCCTTTCTTCCTGCTGAATCTTTGACATTCGCTCTTAGGAATCACTTTCTTATGTGATTTCCCCCATAGTTCTGTTTTGAAACTTGCAGCACCAGGATGAACTTGGTTTTGTGGCTGCATTCTGTAAATACTTTCTGATTATTTTGAAAATGCAAATCTCCTTAGGAGTGAAGCGTGACATTTCATGTTTAGTGGGGAGTAACTGCATGTGACATGTGCTTTCCTTAGCCATTTGAGAGCACTGGACATGCACTTGATATGTGGGACATTAGAAGGAAGGGTGCCAAAAAGAGAGGAAAAGATCACCAATGGTCTGGAAAGATCTGCACTTCCTATTTTCCCAGGCAGCTTTAAGCCGTGTTGTGAGTTCAAATCCCAACCTGAACTTATTTTTTATAGTTTAATGTTATAATATGTATAAACATAAATCACACATTTTGTAGTATTTATAACCACACAACTATAAGCCACACGTTAAAAGATGTTTTAAATAGATATTTCTCTTTGAATTTCATCATACTAATAGAGTGACTGCTTTCATTTTCTGTTCCCTTCCAGTATTTATTCTTATTCACGTTTTGAATAACTTTTGTAATTATATTATACTAGAGGCCCAATGCATGAAATTTGTGCAAGAGTAGGCCTTCCTTCCCCTGGCTGCTGGCACCAGCTTCCCTCTGGCTCCTGGGACCTGGGCTTCCCTCGCAGCTCCAGCTTTGACCGGAAGGACATCTGGTCTAATTAGCATATTACACTTTTATTATTATAGACTAGAAGCCCAGTGTGTGAAATCACATGGCCCTACACACCCTAGCATGCCTCACCATGCTTACAGCCCTACCCACCCTCACGTGCTTTGCCTGCACTCAGCCTCCTGGTGACTGGTCTTTGGTCGTTACCACATCACTAGCACTGGGCTTTTATTATATAGATTTTATATTTTGATTTTCTACATGAAATACTTTTTTTTCATGTTGTTATACAGTCTTCATAATAATAGTTTTTGTGAGTTTCTGTGCCAAGATTTACTCAATTGTATTTCTATAGGACAATTGTGCTGGTTTGCAATTTTTGCACTATAGAGCAGTCTCAAATTTGAGAAGAGGAACTATGTGGTCAAAAGGTTATGAATGTTTGGACAGCTTTTGAGATATTGGTGGATTGCTTTCTAAAATATTTATGGCAATTTAAAATCCACCAAGCATTTCCACCTCACTTGCTAGCCTTGTTTTATAATTTTAAATGATTCTAATATTTTAATGATATAAAATGTGATTGTACTGTTTTATCATATACTATTTCTTTGAGGATTGGCAAGGTTTAATGGGTTCCCCCATATGCTTCAACAAAATTTAAAAAGTTTAAAAGTATATATGTAGCAATTTTACATGAAGTTGTAGGATGAATACAAATATTTCTGAGTACCTTTATTCTAATGAAGGAATTGGAAACATTTTGTCATATTGGTTTATCATTATCTTTATATATATAATTAATACTTTTTCTGAACTATTTGAACATATGCTGAATACATCATACTCCATTACCCATAAGCAATATTGTATTATGTTACATTTCCTGAATTTTATCATTACCCTATTGTTATGTAAGAAAATATCCTTGCTCTTAGGACAAACACATTTTAATTTACTTGTAATCTCATCTAAAATTCATATTTCAGTTTTATAGATTATTTTAATAATATCATTGAGAACAATCTTCTTTTCTACCCAGGAACCAATTCATGAGCATGCATGCACTTAGCTGTTGAGTTTCTTTGGTTTCTTTTAATAGGGAACATTTTTTTCAACATTATTTGTCTTCTATGATACTGACATTTTTGGAGAATATGGGCTAATTATTTGCAGAATATTTATTAGTGATCTGATAAATGTTTAATAGTTATCTTTCTGGGGGGAAAATCCTGATATATGGTATTTGACAATTTTCATGATATAAATATTCCCATGCTGGCTGATGTTAAGCTACCAATGTGATATTGGTGGATGTGCCTTTGGAAAGCACTGTGCTCAGTCAGCTCTCATGAGCTGTCTGCATGAGCCAACTCTAGCACATCACAGAATGTCCCTCAATTTGGGTTGATGTGCTTGTTTTCTCACAAATAGAATAGGTTATACATTTTTGTCAGGAATACCAATGAGGTGATGTTATGTTTTTCTCAGTACATCAATTCAGGAGACTTGTAATATAGCTATGTCTCACCTGTACTTATCTTAGAGTGAGAAAAAAAGTGTGGTGTGTTTGTGTGTAAAAGGTAATTTTATTTCCCCTCAATATATGAAATGGATAGAAGTGGGGATAAGGGAATGTTCTGGTTGAAGCAGAAGAAGTCAGATGCCCAAATTCCTATTATCCCCATGTTATATCCTTGAAAGGGCTGTGAGTTTCACAGTGTGAAAACCACTATCCTAAATGGAGGGTGAGTGTTTATATTCAAAGGGCATGGGGTTCTAATTATCCATGAATGTTGTATAGTGTTAATAGGAAAGATTTGTTCACTTATTATTAATATCATGCCTGTCCAGAGATCAGTTTCTCATTTAATTATCTCACCTTTATTTCGTCAAGAATGGTATACTTCGGTTTAACTTAGCTCTGTAACAATAAATTTGTCACATAATTTACATGGACCTAGTTTTGTCACCTGTGAAAGGAGAAAGATATTACAGTCTTTGATCCTTGGGTCTGTATGGAAAAAGACTTCAAAATTCTAATCCAGACAGTTCCCAGAGGTATTAGCCTAAGTCACCATAAAATAATCCCCCTAATATGTGTCAAATAGATCCAGAAACACAGAAGCATTGAACAGGTTGACAAATCTCAGAGAGAAAGTGGAGGTGGGTGGGTGCGTGGGAAGAGATCAACCAAAGAGCTTGCATACATATATGCATAACCCATGGACACACAATAGGGTGCTGAAGGTGGGGGCGGGATGAGTCAATGAGGGGAAAGGGAGAACATATATAATACTTCCAACAATAAAGATAAATTTAAAAAATAACAGCAGGATTATCGCCCCATGCTCTCCGAGCTTCATCTTCCTCAAGTTGGAAATCTCTAAGCGTGCTCCAACCAAGGGACAGCACTTCTTCAGCTCTTATCTATAGAAATCTGTTCTTCCCCAAGATTCACATACTCTGTCACAGCTTACCTTCTTTGGGTATTCATGCTTCCTCTTATTATTTCAAGGCTTTTAATGAGAAAACAATGACTGGGCAAAAATAATGACTATACAAAACATCCTATTTTGACATAACAGATTTATGAATGCTGAAATTGAGAAGACTAAAAGGCTAATTCCAACATAACCCTGGTATTTTGGGGGCTAGCAATCTGAATCTGTACCAGCAAGCCCAGTGTACATTCTTGATAACCTATAGTTAAGTCATTGCCTCTTTCTGGAAACTGGTCTTGCAGAATCTGTTCCCTAAATGCTCACATTTCACAGAGACCATTAAACGATGAACAGTGCACAGCCCCGGATGGGGGAGGGGGTATTAACACTGGTGCCAGGCCAGACCATCGCATATGGTCTCAAGACCCTCAACACCTGGGGCCTTTTTGCAAAGCCTGCAGAAAGGACTGGAAGCATAATCTATATTTGAGGAAAAAAGACACCAGAAAGATATAAAAGAGAAACTCCCTGCATGTTACTTTGCTCTGATTTGGGAAGTTATTCCGCTGAGTCTGCCGGTATAGTAAACAGTGTACCTCCTTTTCTCTAAAATTGTTGGTTGGTTTTTCTCTGGCCTTCTGCAACAAAAGATTTGTCAAAATACAGCAATTAAATCTTTTAAAAATTGTATTATGTTTTCATCTAACAATAAGAAATATATATTCATATTTTAGTGGACCGATAAAATTTCAATATTATAAATCTCAAGTAGACTTTCATTCCAGGTTATAGATTATTTACATATATTTAAAAACAAATACTCAGATGTTAATGATAAATCTGAAAGAATGACAAGCCTTTTATAAAATTTAATTTAATTTTTTCCATCACCATTTGTTCCTTCTATACCATCTTCTACCACCACCCACCTCTGACATGCCCTTTTAATATTCTGGATGTTATTCAAGGATGCTGAAAATAATATTGATGTGGGATTTGGTAATTCAGCTTTTCAAAGGTTGTAACATAAAAAGAATATTACATTTTGATTAAATACCAAGAGTAAAGCCAACGTTCAGTTATCGTTAACATTCTGCCCCTGTTTCAGTCTTTTATTAAATCTTTTTTTTAAATTACTTTTGGAATGCACTTTTGCTGAGAAAGCTGCCAAGGCCTTTGCCAGAGCTAAAGCGCCCCAGTGTGCCAGGTTTCATCTCCCTTTGTTGCTATTAACTATCTTATCTCACCTTTCCATTGAGAAAATATGCACATTTCCTAGTGGCTTATCTTTGTTTTCAATTTTATCTGTGTTCATTAGCCACTCACTTCTTAATGGAGTCAAAAAAGTAAAAAAAATAAAGAATAGAAACAAGGAAGACATTAGGTAAGTTTGATAACTGCTGGTAGCTCACATTTTGGAAGAATGGGTAGCTTGAGGTGCAAATAGAGGACATGGAAACCCTGGCTATGATGCATGTCAAATAGTTCTTTAAAGTATCTTGAGGCCATAAAAGAAAATACAAGTGAAAGCCAAGCTAAAGGGCTATAAACTCTGAGAAGGCCAGGGCCATGTATTTTGTTTCTCTCTCATGATGCTGAGCACTTAGCATGTAAGTACATGTAAAACTACACTAGATTCCAGCATCCCAATTCCTCAGGTCTAACTGAAGAAATATCCTCATCTAAAAATGCTAGGGAAAGGAAGTCCCATGTTTCTCATGTTTTCCCTTTGCATATTCTGTGATGTTTCGGTAATTAATTCTTTCCACATATATTTATTGAGTGTCTCATATGGCACTTTCCATAAAGATATAAACAAGATAAATTTGATTCTTGCCTCAAGGTCTAGCTAAAGTTCAGGTCCTGGCCATTGTAACTGCTGATTGGCCTGGATAGAACAACCTCTACCATGTGCAGAAGGCAACCCAGTCTTCTGATGTATTTTATGGGAAATAGTATTGTTCACATGTTTGTAATCCTCATATGTTTTTTCAAAGAATAAGAGTCCCATGGAATACAGAACCCAAAATTAAGGCTCTATTCATTTAAAATGTATGCAAATAAGATTATTTAAATAATCAGACTAATTTCAGTATGTGAAAAACTAAGGAATTTGGTGGAAATAATTTCTCAGTTTTTCCCATCTCATCTCTAACACCATATATTTATTATGGACACAAGAAGAAAAATGTGTTACAAATGGCTCCATGCAAAAACAAATGGAGTTATTATAAATTTTTACATCTTTCCCAGGTCGGTAAGTCAGTGATCATCTTCAGAATAACATGCTGATTGTTATGGGTAGTTTGTTCATGCATGCGAAAGGAAATGTTTGAAAAAATATCAGTCACTGGTTTGTTTTTGCTGTAGCCATCAGATATAGCTGCAGAAGAATTTCTTAAATAAAATGTAATCTTCATTCTCATATAAATATTTGCCCTTTTCACTCAAATGGTTTTAAATGAGTCCATTTAAAATGAACTATAATTTTCAGAGGCCAAGACACATATGAGAGGGATTATTTTGGAAAGGAGCTAATTTGAATTTTTCCTATATTAGTTAGGGCCCCAACAGGAAACTGATGATATTCTTAAATGAGGATAATTTAAGGAGGGATTAATAAAGTCACTATTTAGCTGAAACCGGTTTGGCTCAGTGGATAGAGCATCGGCCTGCAGACTGAAGGGTCCCAGGTTCGATTCCGGTCAAGGGCATGTACCTTGGTTGTGGGCACATCCCCGGTGGGGGGTGTGCAAGAGGCAGCTGATCGATGTTTCTCTCTCATCAATGTTTCTGACTTTCTATCCCTCTCCCTTTCTCTCTGTAAAAAAATCAATAAAATATATTTAAAAAATAAAGTCACTATTTATAAAGATGTGGGTAGGATATAAAAAATTGTGCAGGAAAAAGAGACCTTGGTGTTGGTAACTGCAAAGATGTTGCAATTGCCTACCCTGAAGGGAGATGAGAAAGTACTTACTGGAACCCGGAAAGTGAGAGTCTTCTAGAGAAGGTTGCTTTTGGTTAGGGAGCCCTTCCAGCTCAAGGCAATCTAGCAGGAAGAAAGATATGGAAATAAATACTCTGACCTCACTGAATTTTCTCCCTGATCTTCTTCCAAGTGTCTTAATGAGCCAAAGCCAACTGAAAACTAAAGGACACTGAAAATAATGAAATAGTTTGCACAGATCTGGCTCTCAAGGCAGAGAGCAGGATGGAGAAGGATGGGGAATAGATTTGGAGGGGCAAATGGAAGATATCCTGCTATACTTGCACTATTATTTATAAACCCTTCAATTCAGGATGTAGCCTAGACGACAAAAGCATATTTTTGCTTGAGTTATACCCCCAACTTCATAGATTTATGTATGCCTTTATTGAGCTCCTGTTTAGTAACCAGTTTTATTTGGTGTGAATAAAACAGACACAATTCTTATTCTCATTGAACCTACATTCTATCAGTGGCTATTTCTATTAGTCAGGAGTCATTTAGTTGTAAAATAAAGTCATTTAAGCCCTAGCCAGTTTGGCTCAGTGGATAGAGTGTTGGCCTGTGGATTGAAAGGTCTTGGGTTTGATTCTGATCAAGAACCCATACCTGGGTTGTGGGTTTGTTTGATCCTCAGTAGGGTGCATGCAGAAGGCAGCCAATCCATGATTCTCATCATTGGTGTTTCTCTCTCTCTCTCTCTCTCTCTCTCTCTCTCTCTCTCTCTCTCTCCCTCTCTCTCTTTCTCTCCCTTCTTCTCTGAAATCAATAGATATATTTAAAAAAGTCATTCAAGTTAAGAAAATTTAAAATATATATTTATATATTTACATACTGGTATATTAAGAAACCCTTCTCTGCTGTGTATCTGTTAGCAAACTACTTTCTGTGCTATTACACCTCTCCCCCCCCTTCTTCTCTCTTTTGCTTTGCCTTGCCCTCCCCTCTCTCTTTGTCTCTCTCTCTACCTATCTACCTATGTCAAGCTCCACATCTCCTTGTACACTGGGGGAAAATTGCTTGGCTTCTCTACATGTCCCTCCGAATTTGTTCTCTCCTCTTTATTAGGCAGGCTTCATTTTAAAGGATCTTATTTTCTACTTCCCCACATTTTCAATTTGAATGTACCTTGGTATCCACTGTTGGATTTACTCTCCTTTCATTCTAGACCAGTTTTCTTAAACTGGGAGTGTTCATAGAACTGCTTGCAGATCTTGTTAGAAATGTATAACCATGGGTAGATTAGCAGACACTGACAGTTTTGCATGTGTATTAGAAACCTCTTAAACTGCTGCTTATAATTTTGGCCCAATATAGAGTCCAGCATCCTGGCACTAACCAGTTCTGAGCAAGTTTTGGTTAATTTCATACAGGTACACCTGGACAGCAACCCCCACCCCAGTCAGCATCTCATATCTTGCCCCAGTTTTCTTGAACACACTAGCATGGCATATCTGCTGCAGCCCACCCAGCAGTGATACATGAATAACTCAGAAATATGGAAAAATTAACATCTCATGGGCAATGCTTGACCATTGGGAGATTAAATCAAATGAATAAAAGCTTCTGTCTCATCCTCAGGTGAGCATGTCTGAGATTCATTCTAATAGGGTCTCTAGAGATCTCTCTAAAACCAACCACCAGTCACCTACAGCAGAGGCCAACTTGATAATGCCACCTTTTATTGTTTTGTTGCCATTTTCACGAAATGTCTTTTCCCATCTCTTCTAGTCTGTGAGTAAGACCCTATAGTTTCAACATTTTTATAATTCTATGAAATGGAAAAGGAAATGTTTCTCTATATTAGTGAAAAGGCTATTATTATTTTTTATAATAATAATGCTAGTTATTGCCCAGTTGACATAGCTTGGTGGTTGCGCATCAACCTATGAATCAGGAAGTCATAGTTCAATTCCCAGTCAGGTCACATGCCTGGGTTGTGGGCTTGACCCCAGTAGGGGTCGTGCAGGAGGCAGACGATCCACGATTCTCTTCCTATTATTGATGTTCCTATCTCTCTCTGTTCCTCTCCCTTATTCTCTGAAATCAATAAAAATTTTTTTTGAAATAATGCTAGTTCTTACTATTAATTAGATGCTATATGTTAGGCATTGAGCTTAGAATTTTATTTTATTTTAAATATATCTTTATTGATTTCAGAGAGGAAGGGAAGGGGAGGGAGAGATAGAAACATCAATAATGAGAGAGAAACATTGATTGGCTGCCTCCTGCACACCCACTACTGGGGATTGAGCCTGCAACCTGGGCATGTGCCCTTGGCCAGAATAGAACCTGGGACCCTTTAATTTACAGGATGACACTCTATCCACTGAGTCAAACTGGCTAGGGCGAGCTTAGAATTTTATATACATTACAACCTGTGACATAGTTCTTTATCTGTAAAAAGCATAGGTAGTTAAGCATTTAAGAAAATGATCTATAATAATAAAAGCGTAATATGCTAATTAGACCAGACAGCCAAAGGACCTTCTGGGCATCATTCCGGACATCCTTCCTGAGGAAGCTGTGGTGGCAGGGGCCAAGGCAGAGGTGGTTAGGGACAATCAGGCAGGCAGGCAGCTGAGCGGTTAGGAGCCAGCAGTCCCAGATTGCAAGAAGGTGCAGGCTGGGCTGAGGGGATGCCCCCACCCCCGCTATGCATGAATTTTGTGCACTGGGCCTCTAGTATATCTAATAAGAGGCAAAGCCACAACTTGAACTCAGTCTAACAAGTAGATTAGATATTACCTTAAATTTAAACAGAGTATTCAAGACAATAATCCCTTTTAACACACAAGGGAACAGAAGACTGGAATCCTTGTCCCAGTCCTCATAACAGCTATAAACCTGAATAAATCACTCCCCTTCTCTAGCTTCCTGGGTCTCTACTTCTAAGTGCAGCTTCTTTTCCAATGCCCTAGGCTTCCCTGCTCAATGAAAAATGCCTCAAGCAGGTCTGCAGCTGTGTCTTTTATGAAATAACTGCTATGGTACCAGGGAAGATACCCGAGCCCCTTGGAGAAAGCTGGGCTCAGCATGACTGAAAGGTTCTTTGTTACAGATGTGACTTTCAGACTTGATTGGATGAGACTTTTTCTAAAAAACAAAACACTGTTTTTCAGACTCTTCTATTCTGGGCCTAACTCCATTCAATAAAAAGTACATATCTCCTACTCATAGAGAGCAAGATTTGCCAGGGTGTATCTCAGAAGAGAACCTGTCTCACCTTGTCATCGTTGACACAAAGGGTCAATGTTGCCAGGGGACAAGGTTACACCTTCTTGTATTTTTTCAATGCACAAGTTCCTGTCTCTAGTGAGCCTTCACTGCAGGAGTCAAAGCTGGTGCCTTTGCTGTACGGTTTAATCTTGGAGTGCCCTGAACCATTTCTGGAGTGAATGGCAAAATAGGAAGAGAGACTAAATCCATTATGTAGGAAGTAAACAGAGGGAAACTTAGTAACGCTCTAAGAGCTTTCTTTTTAACTTGGATTTTCCCTCAACCAGTGCCCTCTTTTCAAACTGCCTTCTCCTTACCTTATTTTGAATCAGAATGTTAAATGATATTTTAATATTTGATGTAAAATAAATCAAAACACCATAATGAAAAATTATAATAATATGGCTGCTATCCTGCAAAAATGAGCTTTCATAATGAGAAATAACCGGAAGGTAACATTTGAAAATAAAAATAAGTTTTGAATTATGGGTGCTTGTATCTGCACTCAACATGCTTATTAATTAGTATATGGCCTTTTAATTAAACAAGCATAGAACTTTTCAATGGGTCCTCCAATAGAATAATAGGCAGAGGACATGAACAAGCAATTCATAAAAGAAGTAGAAATACCATTAAACATTTCAAAATCACATGATTTTATTATTGCTAAAATTCAAACTTTTGATAATTGATTTTATGTCACCTCTACTAGGCCACAGGGTACACAGACATTTGGGTAGACATTATTCTGGGTCTATCAGTTTTAGGGTGTTTCTAGATTAGATTAACTCCTGAATAAAGCAAGTCGCCCTCTCTAAAGTAAGACAGCCTCATCCAATCAGAGAAAGACCTGAATAAATGTGAGTCAGCCTCATCCAATCAGTGAAAGACCTGATTAGAACAAAAAGGCTGAGGAAGAGGAAACTCCTGCTGCCTGCCTATTTGAGCTGCACCATTGATCATTTCCAGCCTTGGGACTTGAACTGAAACACTGGTTCTTTTGGGGTCTCCTGCCTGCTTTCAGGTAGGAATTTACACCATGGACTCTCCTGGATCTCCACCTTGCTGGTTGCAGATCTTAGGACTCCTGTCTCCATGTGTGTGTGAGCCAAATCCTTATAATGAATCTCTCCCTTTTCTCTGGAGATCCCTGGTTAATAAAGCATGTTAACAGCAACAATAATAGTATTTTATGCCAATTGTATTAGGTTGAAGAAGAAATTTTGACACAGGCACACACAAAGAGAATGCCATGTGACCGTGAATGCAGAGATGGAGATGCTTCTATAAGCTAAGGGATACCAAAGATTGTCAGCAAACCACCAAAAGCGAAGGGAGAGGCAGGGAGTAGATTATTCCTCACAGCCCTCAGAAAGAACCAATCTATCTGACACCTTGCTCTTGGATACCTGTCCTCTAGAATGTAAGATAATCAATTTCTGTTGCTTAAGCCACTCAGTTTGTGGTACTTGGTTATGGCAACCCTAGAAAATAGCAGCATAAAATGTCATGCATCCTTTCACTCAGCAGACTTGTGTTTTTAAAACTTATTTAACAGGATTTATAGTTAAAGAGATACTGATAAAGTACAAACACTTCCTATAAATATTTATATCAATGAAGAGATTATGAGCAGTAGGAAGAACCCGGAAAGACATTGAAGAGAGAGTTCGTGAGAAATTAAAATTTTTGAAATGTAATTCCAGACTCTTACAAACTATGAGATAATAAATATTTGCTGGTTCAAGCTACCAAGTTTTATGATAATTACTATGTAGTAATAGATAACGAAGGTACTTTCCTTTTCATATCTATAGGGTCTATGGTTATGTGATCTTTCTGATGTTGGTATTTTGGTCTTCTTTCTTTTATTCTGACTAGAGGCTTATCACCTCCTTTTTAATCTCAAAGAAATAGCTTGCTTTAAAAAAAAAGTTATATCTCCTCTGTTGAATCACTTTCCATAATTTTATTTTGGTTTTCTTAGGATATAAACATCTTTAATTTATTGAATTAATTATCTTCAAGTGATATTATACTGCTTCCCATATAGCATAAAAACCTTACAACAGTGTATTTCCATCTTCCTACCCTAACCTTTGTGTCATTTTACTTATATATATGTTAGAAACTCAAAATACATTGTTATTTTTGCTTTTAATAAGCAGTTATCTTTTAATAACTTAAAATGACAAAAATATATTTTACAGTTACCGACGTTTTTACCATGTGTGGTGCTTTTCATTCCTGGCATAGATTATTTTCTTCTGCTTAAGATCTTTCTTTAATAATTCTTGTAGTAAAGCTCTGCTGATAATGAATTCTTTTGGGCTTTGTAGGTATGAGAAAAATTTTCATCCATTTTGAAAGATACCTTCATTAGGTATAGAATTCCATTTGAAAGATTTTTTCTTTCTTTTTTTCAGTACTTTCAGGATGTTGTCCCACTATCTTGGCCTTCCCTTTCTGTAATGAAAATGTTATCATCCTTAGCTTATCTTAATTATTCTACATAATGTGTCATTTCCCCCCTTCTGGCTAGTTTTCAGATTTTTTTTTTAATCACTGGTTCAGTAATTTGAGGATGATATGACTTGATGTGGTTTTCTTCATATGTTTTATAATTAGAAGTCTTTGAACCTTTTGGATCTGAGTTAGTTTTAATCAAATTAGGAACAAATCAGTTATTATTTCTTCAAGTATTGTTTAAATTTTTTGTGTGTACTCCAATTAAATGTATATCAGGCCACTTGACTTTGGTCTAGAGCTCACTTATACTCTGCTCATTTTTCAAGTATTTTTTATTTGTATATTTCAGTTGTTTGATAATTCCCATTGATATGACTTTGGGTTTACTAACATTTTCTTCTCTAGTGTCTCATTTGTTATTAATCCTATGGCCAGTGTATTTTTCATCTTGGACACTGCAGTTTTTAATCTCTAAAATTTTAATTTGGGTCTCTGTATGGCTTTCATGTCTCTCTATAACATGCTCAATTTTCCTGCCTACTTAAACATATGAAATATAGTTATTTATGTTTTATTGTTCTTGTCTACTAAATCTAACATTTTTTCTATTGATTGACTTTCTTCTCATTATCTATCAGATTCATTTTCCTGTTTCATTGCACACCTTAATTGGATGCCAGGCATAGTGAATTTTACTTTTTGGGGTGCTGGATATTCTTTTGTGCAGTTTAATTTTAATTCTTCAATTACGGTTTACTTTCAATATTATTTTATATTGGTTTCAGGTGTACAGCATAGTGGTTAGGTAATCTTTAGTGATCATATTATATCCAAACTCCTTTATCTGATGTTTATAGTCTCCTGGTAGAAGGAAAAACATTCCATCCTTCTTTTTTTCCCTTCCATTGGACAGATGGAAGATAAAGAGAAGGAATTTAATTTGACACTTTTTTTCTTTCCCTTTGAGGGCTCTATCTCTGGAACAGTAGCCCTTTTGTGCATAATTTATAATTCTAGCTGAGACTGAAGGTCAGTCAGTGGAGAAGTTTGTAACTGACAGTCAAAACCTGTGGTGATAGATAGGATTGTATCTTACTATGTAATATTCCTGGTATATCCTATCTAATAAAAGAGAAACATGCAAATTGATGATACCTTTGCTACACCCACAAACAACGCTCACCAGCCAATCAGGAGCAAGTATGAAAATTAACCCAACAAATATGGTGGCAGCCACAGAGCTGGAGAGAGCAGGAGACTTAGGTTTCCCCTGGTGATGGAGGAAGCCAAGCTTTCAGCCAGCATTGGCCTGCCCTGGCCTCCGTTCAAGGCTACAAAGTTTCAATTATAGAAGATGAATAAATGCCAGATACCAGGGCCTCCCCTTGTGTAGCCAGGGGCCATGGCCAGCCTGAAAACCACCACAGGTCCCTCACCCAGGCCTCTCCATGCCCTAAGGAAACCCCCACCCTGATCTGGGACATCCTTCAGGGCAAACCAGCTGGCCCCCACCCATGCACCATTCCTCTATCCTATCTAATAAAAGAGAAATATGCAAATTGACCATCAATCCAACACACAAGATGGCTGCCCTGTCAAAGATGAGTGACCCCATGTGGACACAAGATAGCCACTACAAGATGGCCAGCAAGGGTGGGCAGATGGGAGGGACCAGGCCTGCAAGGGAGGGAAGTTGGGGGCAATCAAGCTTGCAGGGAAGGGCAGTTAGGGGTGACCAGGCCAGCAGAGGAGGGAAGTTAGGGGCTACCAGGCCTGCAGGGAAGGGAAGTTGGGGGGACCAGGCCTGCAGGGGAGGGTAGTGAGGGATGACCATGCCTGCAGAGGAGGGAAGTTAGGGGTGACCAGGCTGGCAGGGGAAGGCAGTTAGGAATCAATCAGGCTAGCAGAGGAGTGGTTAGGGGGTGATCAGCATGGCAGGCAGAAGCAGTTAGGGGCAATCAGGAAGGCAGGCAGGTGAGAAATTGGAAGCCAGCAGTCCTGGATTGTGAGAGGGATACCCAACTGCCCATTTAGGCTCAATCCTATTGTGATCTGGCCTAAATAGGGAGTTGAACATCCCTCAAGGGGTCCCAGATTGGAGAGGGTGCAGGCTGAGCTGAGGGATGACCCCCCCCACCCCCCCACTGTGCATGAATTTTGTGCACTGGGCCTCTAGTATTTAATAAAGACACATTCTATATAAACCATAGTACATGGAACAAAAGTGTTTACATAATAATTATATGAAAATACTTCTTGGCTGAACAAGCAGTAAATTTTAAGCCTTAAAAACATATGAAAGTTGCCAAAACTGGTTTGGCTCAGTGGATAGAGCATCAGCCTGTGGACTGAAAGGTCGCTGGTTCGATTCTGGTGAAGGGCATGTACCTTGGTTGCGGGCACATCCCCATTGAGGGGTGTGCAAGAGACAGCTGATTGATGATTCTCTCTCATCAATGTTTCTAACTCTATCCCTCTTTCTTTCTCTCTGTAAAAAATCAATAAAAATATTTAAAAATATATGAAAGCATGAATTACATGTTTGCCCTCTTAAGCAATCAACTAAGCCTTATTATTACTGGTATTTTCTGTTGCAGATCAAACTATAGCTTTCTCAGTCCTGGAAAGCTGTTATGGACTTAAATTGCTTTTCAATCTCAAAGACTGAGATTTAACATGAAATATTTGGGAGGAAGAATTAGAAGAAAAAACAGAACCACGCCTAGGGAAATGTTACTTCCTGTGTCCAATCTCAATTAAGAAAATGAGGGGGTGATCTTCCTAGAATTTCAGTTGTCATTTTTCTTTGTCAATAAATGTTTTTGAATGTTTCAAGGTTAAGAAACAACCAGTGGCGGCAGCATGGGTAGCTGAGGCATAAGCTGCTTTGCTGATTATTTCAGCCCTGACCTGTGAGCAGCTCCCTCTGGGGTGAAATGCAATTGAATCCTCCTATTAACTCCAGTCCTGAGCAGCTCCCCAGTAGTCTCGGTTATCAGGCTCAGAACACATTGAGTTAAGCAGGAAGGGGGCATGGTGGGTAATAGTTTTGTGACACAGATGACTATCAGCAAGAGACTGAGCTGACTATGACTTATCTGGGGCTGCTGAGGATGGGAAATCAGGGTGAAAGTTGAGGTTGTGTTGCATGGTTTGGTTTTCTAGCCTCCAAAATGGTCTTGCTCTGTGAGTTAAAGGACACTGCTGTACTCATGAATATATACTATTTCTGGCTGCCAGAATTGATTAGCTACACATTGCAGCTGGCTGGTTGAGCCTGAGAGCAACAATTCAAGGCCTGTGGACCAGTATAGAACAATATATCCACAGAAGCTCTGAGCTGTCATTGGCCATGTGGAAACTAAGCCAGCAAACTCATCAAAATAAAATATTATACACATTAAATGGAGTAAACTTTAAACAACTATGTTCCCAGCACTGTCTCCACATTGGTTATATCAGCGGTTGGCAAACTCATTAGTCAACTGAGCCAAATATCAACAGTGCAACGATGGAAATTTCTTTGGAGAGCCACATTTTTTTAAGCTTCTTCTAACGCCACTTCTTTAAAACAGACTCACTCAGGCTGTGGTATTTTGTAGAAGAGCCACACTCAAGGGGCCAAAGAGCCGCATGTGGCTCGCGACCCGCAGTTTGACCATGGGGTTATATCACTTTATATTTTACAGGGGGAAAACACAAAACATTCAATACTTCATTTTTCTCAAGATGGCCTTTGTCTTTATTTATGTATGTTAGCAAGTGACCTTATCTGTATAATGGGACATAGATTCAACATCTGATGAGGATGGCCTCAGGACTCTGGAGAAGGTTATATGGTGTTAAATCTCAGCTTCACCTCCTACTAGCTGCGTGGCTCTGGGCAAATTTCTTCGTCTCTCTGTGTTTCAGTATCTTCATCTATAAAACTGGGATGATAAAATGACTGCACTCGAATGTTTGTTATGCTACCTAGCAAGGGCCCACTGCTCAAGGCACATACGTGTCCAAAGTATGGCACCAGCCTTTGAGAAAAGGGAGAGCTGCTTATTTAATGCTGAGTCAGCTCACAGGAGACAGACTACACTGCTCAAATCTGTCTTCCCTGATCCAGAGTCCAGGGCAAGTTGTAAAGGGTTTGTGGGGAACAGGCTGATATGCAGAAGTCCTGGTGAAGTGGCTTTTGATTGGAGAGCTTTGGAACTTGGTGATTCCCAGTAAGATATGGTAAGGTGCTGCAAGACCAGATCCTCCTAGAGCAGTGGTCAGCAAACTCATTAGTCTACAGAGCCAAATATCAACAATACAACAATTGACATTTCTTTGGAGAGCCAAATCTTTTCAACTTAATCCTCTTCTAATGCCACTTCTTTAAAATAGACTCACCCAGGCCGTAGTATTTTTTGGAAGAGCCACACTCAAGGTGCCAAAGAACTGCATGTGGCTCACGAGCCACAGTTTGCTCACCACTGTCTTAGACAATAGACCCTTCCCTTCATGAACATCAGTACCAGTGTTTAAGTTTTGGTCATGCCCATGTGTTTTAGTTCCCTTGGGGTGGAGTGAGAGTCAGGTGTAGGTGAGAGTCAAAGCTCTCTCCTCTGCCCATGTTTTGGCCACATGACTTGTGGTTTTGGTCTGTTGCCTCTGAAAAGCAACCCAGTATCTGGTTAGGAACAGGATAGGGTCATTTTGAGTTGGTTGTGTAGTTATGTAGTACTAA
Source organism: Vespertilio murinus (assembly GCA_963924515.1). Taxonomy (NCBI): domain Eukaryota; kingdom Metazoa; phylum Chordata; class Mammalia; order Chiroptera; family Vespertilionidae; genus Vespertilio; species Vespertilio murinus. The sequence continues at coordinate 103,864,169 of OZ004710.1, forward strand.
ATGAGCCAATAAATATAAAGCTCTTCTATAGTGTTTAGCACATTCTAGATCCTTTTCTAAGTGTTAGTCATTAGTATTATCTTAAATGACAAAAGAATAGCAATGTACCCACCTGTGTGTAAAGCTTAGAATTCAAGATGATGTTACCTATTCATTCTTGACCTCAAGCCTGTTCTGGACAGGCTTTCCTTTGTATTTGGTTATGCACACGTGCCATTGTTTCCTTAGGTTCATAATGGTGCTCTTACTTAGCTGACTGGGAGCTCTTCATGGGGGATTTCATTTTCCCTCTCACTTGCTCTTTAAAGCAGGAGCAGTTAGCACAAGCAATGCATATTTGCAAATATTACATTTAGCAAGTCTATTTTTTTTATTTACTGGCTTTGATTTCTAAAAATGAGTTTGCCTTGTTAGCTGGGAATGAACTGAAGGGTCTCCAAAAACATCAGTCTAAAAACTTAGTATTATTTTATTACTATGGATTTATGTATTTCAATTCATTCACTGTTTTATAATCAGTTTATAGTCACTATTCATTTTATGCTCAAATGATCCCTAGTTTAGCCCATGTGAGTCCTTTCACGCTGGCTCCTGTATCCTTTTGACATGTTCCCATTGTTCTGGGAGTCCTTCCTGCATTTGAGCTCCACTTTTATTTTCTCTGCCACAGACATGGATTTATCCAACTTTCCACATAAGGTCCTTCTAGTGGGGAATGGTTCTTATACAATATCTGAGTGCTAGCTATCTTCATTTCCATTGGGATGTCATTACTCCTAATATCTTTCAGGGATAGAGCTAGCACATATTAATATTAACTAAATTGTTCAAAGTATATTTCCAATTCAAATGTAATACTACGGGGTTTTGTCTTATTTGGTTTTGTATTTATTTTCCCTTTCTTTAATATTTAAAATATTGGTTCCTTAAAAAAATTAACTATCTAATTTCTTGCTTATCCTGTAATTCACACACAATAGCAAAATTACTATAGCAGATTGTTGTTGAAGAATATTAGCTCCTTCCTTCTCACACTTATGGGGAAAATATATTTATTTCTCTGAAACACTGACTTTGGCCTTGGCCATGTGATTTGCTTTGCCATGTGACATAATCAAAACTTGACCCAAGCAAAAATGTGAATGCCCTTGTACAACTGAGCTTATGTTCTGGTGCCTCTGCCTGCTGTCCCTTTAGCTGGGCTTCGCAATACGAGGACACATAGATCAGACTTGTGCTCCTGTAGCAAAGGAACAAACCAAGCTGCAGCCTCATATTGAAGCAGAGCTACCCAGCCAAGCACAGCCCTAATCATAGATGCAGAAGTGAAAATAAATGAGTGTCATTTTAATCCACTGATCAAGGTGGTTTTATTGTAAAGAATTATCCTATATAATAAAAGCCTAATAGGCTGTGTCCCACCGTTTGTTTGACCGTTTGACCAGTGGCTGTGATGCACACTGACCACCATAGGGCAGGTGCTCTAACCGGTTAGTTTGCTGCTGGGTCTGGCCAATTGGGACTGGGCAAGATGGGCCAGACACACCCTGGGGCCCTCCGGTGGTCCCTCTCTTATCCTAATCTTGCACTGGTGGGTCCCTCAGCCTGGCCTGTGCCCTCTCCCACTCCAGGACCCCTCGGGGGATGTCGGAGAGCTGGTTTCAGGCCTGGCCTGTGGGACTCTAGTTTTTACAATAAAAAACTCATAAAGGCAGAGATGCACCCCCCCTCCCAAAATAAAGTTTTCTGAGTCCTTGCCTAGTAATATTTTCTATGGAATAGTTTTTTATTGATACTGTCATATACCCTTGAATTTTAAAATATTTTGGTGATAAGTTTTTTTTATTTTCTATATACTATTCTTTTCTTCACGGAGATAGATTTTAACAGTGAAATGGCAGCAGAATGTTATCAGACCTAGGTGTATCAGCCTCAGTATTGGAGTTCAGCAAAGAAAGAATTCAGATTCCAGGAAGTCAAATGATAAGAGAAAGTTTATTTAGAAAGTCACAGGGGTAGAAAAGGTGAGCCAACTGGGCTGCGTGGACTCAGGAAATGAGTTATGGAGCCAAAAGAAGCCTGTGGAGCTTAGAGGAAAGAAAGGCAAAGAGAACATGCCTGTGGGAAGGTGAGAGGAAAAGGCACATCATGTGTGTGTGTGTGTGTGTGTGTGTGTGTGTGTGTGTGTGTGTGTGAGAGAGAGAGAGAGAGAGAGAGAGAGAGAGAGAGAGAGAGCAAGCCCTGGAGATAAGAGATCAACCGAAGGACTTGTATGCATGCATATAAGCATAACCAATGGACCCAAGACACTGGGGGATGAGGGCATGTGTGGGAGTGGGGTGGGGCAATGGGAAGATATGTACACATGTAATACCTTAATCAATAAAAAAAAAGAGGGGTTTTTAAGAGTGAGAATTTCAGGGGAGGTCCCAGGGGAGGATCTTAACAGAATATTCATCAGCTTTTGAGGTGTGTCCTTTCAGATTCCTGGTCTCCGCTGATTGATTGGCACTAGGACAAGGGGTCATTAGTCATAGCAGCGGATTCTGACATCAGCCATGGTGTCACCCTACCTGGCCTTGCTGCTTTCCTGGGCCTGGAGCTGAAACACAACAGAGGCTTAGATGTCATCTCTAGTTGGACTGTAACTCAGTCTCTGTGGTCAAAAGATTGAGGTTTTGTTCCTGAGATTATTTGATGTGGGTCAGAACCTCATTGCTCTGAGGGCTTAATGCTTAATAGTGTGGTCCTACAAGGAATCAAATGGGGCTATTCTCTGACCCCTTTCTTCTCCTCTAAGAGGGTCTATCACTTGAGTAGAAGAGAAATGATCAGGGGAGGATCCTGAACCATATGACCAGTGATATAAAAAATTAGCAGGACTAAATTGAATGAACAAACATATGCTAGGGGAGGAAAGGTCGCCCTTGGGTGAGGTCACACCCTACAATTGCCCCTTGCTGAGCACCCAGGGCTTTTCACCCTGATGACCTTCTGTTTCTGGTTTATCATCCCTACTCAGCTCATGCCTGTCTAACTGCCTACTGCATAATGAGTTACATTGATTAGATTTTCTACATATTTGAACAGTGAGCTACAATTCACCTTTCTATTGCCTAGATATGAATAATCAGGATTGCAAATAAATTACAACCCGTGTTCTCTCCCATTTAAAACTCAGGTGGTAGTTAAAAAAAAATACACCACTTTTTTAATAATAAAACAAAAGCAACTAGTTGAAAACAACTATTAAAATTTCAGTCTACCCACTATATATATATATATATATATATATATATATATATATATATATATATATATTCTTAAATGAAGAGAAAATAGCATTTGCTTCGTCTCTTCATTTCCCATCATTTCCATACATCCCAATGCAGGCAAAGCTGTAAATTTAAAATACGATCCCCAGAATTGATGGAAAAAAATAGCTTTTAGTCAGTCCCATTCTTCCAGGGAATTGGTGTTTTCCTTAACTAGTACATTTTTTCCCCATAGTCAAAGGCACAGAGAATGGTCAGAGAATCCTCAGGAAGGCTGGAGACTTTGGTGAGACAAGCATTGATTGCACTGAAGTCCACAGCTAGACTGATGTCTTTTCCAAGATTATTACGTCAGTAGCAATACCAGCTTACATGCATAAAAAATACATTTTAATACAGTAGTGAGTTCTCTGCCTTTCCTGTAAAAGAGACTGAAAAATAAACAAATGGTAATTTGTACTTGAACTCTATCATGCAATTCAATTTTCGCTTATGCTATTCATTTTTTTCCCATTTCCAATGGTTCATTTAAAATAATATGCTTGGCTTATTTTAAAAAGAGTCATTATGTATCTCTTCTCCTCTGAACCTCGCTTAGGTCACCTTGCCACTAATTGAGACAAGACAATTCCCCTTTTAATTGTTTCTTTGTTTCTGTTGTAATTCTACAGCACTTCTTTTCTTGCTTTTAATTATCGGGTTGAGAGGTAACAACTATTCTTTTGGATTGTATTAAAGAGGTCAGGTGTAATAATATGATCTTTTAATTCTTTCCTTTTCCAAGTATTGATTTCTTCTTGCAAGTGTTCTTATTCTTTGCTGTCTCCCCTGCCTCCTTTTTGTACACAGATCCTCATCCTTCCTGAGGTGCCAGAATTCACCCCATCCCCCAACTTAATTCTCTTGTCTCAGATTTTTATTTTTTGGTTTTCTTTATAATGAGTAGTATTTGAGAGAGAACTAGATGCTCTAATATACTGATTCTTTGTTCCCATGACAACGTGGATGACATCAGAGAGAAGACACATCAATGCCACAAGGATTCCAGTATTGATGAATGTTACCAATGCCTCTGAGTTGTAGTTTACATGTTTTCTATCCTAAAAACAATCCCAAGTTTCAACAGTAAAGATGGTGAGTCAAAGTTTATTTTCTAAAGGCTGCACACACCATACAATTCTCAATTTTTGCCCCTATCCATGGTGTTTTTCTGACAGAAAAATATTCACCTAACACCACTCTCACATATAGTTTGGTAGACAATCCATTTACAGATGGCGTTTATATTTAGGATGCAGTTGAAATGAACAGAGTAGAGTGATACGATTCCTTCTCTTATTTGCTACACAAAAGAGCACATTTCTAGAACTTATTCCTGGAAATACAAAAAAAACAACAACTCTTGTCTGCTTCTATGAATCTGGGGAAGCTAAAGCCAGCTGGATAAAAAAATAATTTCCAAATCTCCCATGGAGCTGAAATGTTGAACTATTTTCATTTTTGTCACAGTCCAAGACTCCTTTGAAATAAGTTGTTTCCACCTTAAAGGACACTCTCAGTTTGAATCTTTTAATGAAAAGTCTTTATTTAAGCTTGGCCTAATTATAACAACTTTGTTGATGTCTACCACTCCCTTACCCAAACTCCTACTCCCCTCCAAATTAGCTACACAATCATCTCTCTGCAAAGGGCTATTGTTAATGGTGCTACTCACAGATTTCCACAGTAGGGATGGGATCTTCTTAGCAGGCAAGAGGAACTGCTTAATAGTCTTTGACATTCTGCCTCATTTATTTGGGCAAAGGTTTCCCATCATTAGGTCTTCCTACTGCTGGTCCAAATGGACTTTTGATTGAACCAGGCTAACTTAAGTCTGTACTGAGTTCCCAGCTCCTCTGTTCTTGTCTTGGGCTTTTGTATGAAGTTCAAGGGGGTCCTACTACATCATTCCTTATACAAATCCTTTACCAAAATCTATACTGATAAATGGGCAAAAAAGATACAGTCATGATCTGTCTTCTGAGTTCCAGCCACCACAAATCAAGTGATGGCAATTAAGTTTTAAGCATTTTTTTGTCTGAAACACTAACCACTTTGCATGGAAGAGTTTCATTTTCAGCCCTGTGTGTTCCTTTGCTTTCAGGAATAAGCAGGGACAAGAAACCCACAAAGCATAGGATGCTGTCACAGGTACATACTCTGAAGTATCGATGAAAGAATTAACCCGTAGTTTCAGCAATGGATGTTGAATGTCTATTAAGCCCAAATCTCAGCGTTAGGGAGAGTGTGGCACCCAAGGCATCTCCAAAGCTTTAAGACCCAAGAAGGAGATAAGGCATAGATGCAAACTCCCCCCTGAAATCTATATTTTGAGAAGACAAATCACTCAAGTTGGAGGAGGAGGAAGAGCTCATTTTATTTCTGGAGGTATAGGAAGTGATCATGAAGATATTTCACTGAGTCGCTTAAGAAAAAGATGCACTTGTTTACTTTTTCAGGTGAAGAATGAATAATATGGTAATCATTTTTTTCCACCTTAAGACCGCAGATTTACATTGTAGGTGAGGAAAGCATTAGCATTTAAAATGTAAATGGTTAAAAGAGAACTAAACAAAGAAGTTAATCATGCTATTTCTATCAAATGTTTGGCTAAAATAATCCAGGGGCATGCCCATTCAAAGGCAGCTGAAAGGATAAATCACTATCTCTGAGTATCTTATGACTATGACTATTTCTCATCCAGCTACATTTATCAGGGTTACCCAAGTAATTAGCATTGTGAGCATGATTTACACTGAGTAGCCAGATGATGATGATCGCTGAACGCATAATAATCTGGCCACTCAGTGTATATCCTACATAATAAAAGGCTAATATGCAAATTGTCCCCTCAACCAGAAGTTCGACCAGCAGGCAGGCTGGGCAACCACACATGTCCCCTCCCCCTGGCCAGGCTGGCCGGACCCCACCCATGCACGAATTCATGCATCAGGCCTCATATATATATATATATATATATATATTCAGAGATCATAAGAATCTGGCCACTCAGTGTAGTCTCCTAGTAAATAAGGTAGGTTTCTTAGCCATAATCCCATGGTTTACCCCTGATTTCAAGTGCAGCTATGTTGGACAGTTTCCATGTGTATTGTCAATATCTTACCTCAAATGCTTGCTTTATTGCTCTAGCTTTTTTCCCCCTCTTAGCTTTAGAGATATGGGAGTAACAACCGGAGAATAAACAGGAAGGAGAAAAGGTTGGAGTATTTATTCTCCAGATTCCCTACTTGGAGGTTGGCTGAGTACTGGCTGTACCCATCAGAACGGTTTCCTTCCATTCCATAGCCTTTTCCACAGCCCTATAGAACCCCTGCCCTTTTCCTATCCTATCAATCATCTACACTAATAAAAGAAAAAGATGCAAATTGACTATACTTTCATGACACCCACCAGCCAATCAGGAGTGAGTATGCAAATTAACTCAACACATATGATGGGTTAATTTGCATACACAGGCACCAAGTGGCCAGGGGTGGGGCGGAATGCTTGCATCATTGCTATGGTGACAACACAGGCATTGTGCACCGCCCCAGCCACTCAGGGCCTCTGGACAGCATGGGAAGGCGCGGCTCTGGGGCTGGAGCAGTGGAGAGGCTATGCTAGCATCCAGGGAAAGGAAGGCCCATTCCTGCATGAATCTTTGTGCATTGGGCTTCTAGTAAGAGTTTTAAAAAGTCCAGCAGATTTTAGCCTGGGATTGCTGCATGAAACTTCATGTTTTTCCTACCTGTGTACTTTATAAAGTTCTTTTATTACACATCTCCTAAAATTAACCTAGTTTGACTGTACCATCTGTTTTTCTCTGGAACCTCAACTGATACACACCTCAAGCTTAACATGTTCTCATCCACACCCACCACTCCAGAGCTGCTCCTCTAGCAGCAGTCTTCCCCATATTGCTAAGTGACAAGTCGATTCTTCCAATTAGTGAAGCCAAATAGCTTAGCCTGACCCTCATCAGTGTAAGGGAGGGAGAAGAGAAGGAAAAGGAGGAGGAAAGAGAGCGAGTGAGTGAGAAAGAGAGAGAGGAACATCGACATGAGAGAGATATATCTACTGACCACTTCCCTCAGGTACCCTGACCAGGCACAGAGATCAAACCCATGACCCTGCCATGCTTGGGGTGATGCTCTAACCACTAAGAATGCTGGCCAGGGCTAGGGTCTGAGCATTTTTAACATTTCTGCTACTATCGTCTTGGTGCAAAGCCACTGATGCCTGTTGTCTAATTATAGGTTCTTCCTAACTGGTTATCCTGCTTCCATCCTTGCCCTGAATAATCTAGGATTATCCTTATAGGAGCCAGTGATCCTCTTAAAAATAACAGGTCAGATTATACCACTCCTTTATCCAAACCTTCTAAAGCCTTCTTATTTCCCTCAGTGTAAAATCAAAGCCCTAGCCATGACCTACAAGGCCCTGCAAGCTCTGTCCTTGGGTACCTCCCTGATATCAGCTCCCGTCACTCTTCCCTTCATTCTTTGTGCTCCATCCACACTTGCCTTCTTGTTATTCCTCCAGCGGACCAAATACACTTCTGCTTCAAGGACTTCATCCTATATGAAAGAGCTTGACTGCTATCCATCTAGCATCTCTATCCATCTGTCTTCCCTCATTCTTTTTCTTCATCGTATTTATTATCAGATATATTTATTATTTTTTCTTCCTAGCTTGAATATAAGGTAGTGGTTTTGACTATTTTATTCTCTGCTAACTCTGAATGCCTAGAATAGTTCTTAGGACATAATAAGCATTCCACAAATATTTGTTATATGAGTGAGTTCACATATATGGTAACTGATGTGATAGTATACTTTAAGATAAATTACAGAGCCCACACTTTAGGAGTGAGAGTTATTAGAAGGTTTAGATTGAACCTTCTTATTAAAAACTAGAGGCCTGACGCATGAAATTCATGCACTCTGGGGTGGGGAAGGCAGTCTCTCAGCCCGACCTGCACCCTCTTGCAGGCCAGGAGCCCTCAGGGGATGTCCACTGGGAGTGGGCCCAAGCTGGCAGTCAGAGGTCACTACTCTCATCAGCCATGAGCCTGGCTTCTGGCTGAGTGGCACTCCCCCTGTGGGACACACTGACCACCAGGGGGAAGCTCCTGCATTGAGCATCTGCCCCCTGGTGGTCAGTGCATTTCATAGCGACTGGTCATTCCACTGCTCAGTCAATTTGCATATTAGCCTTCTATTATATAGGATATCCACAACCTGGCCAATGTGGCTCAGTTGGTTGGAGCATTGTCCTGTACACACACACACACACACACACACACACACAAATGGTGGGTTCAATTCTTGGTGAGGGCAGGTGCAGATCAATCTATCTTTCTCACTTCGCTGTTTCTCTCAAATCAATTAATTAAAAAAAAAATACCCACAGAGTGCAGGATACTTTCAGAAAGGAGAAAAACACTGTGCTTTAGTAGTTTATGTGGCTTTCAGCATTCATTGACAAGAACCTCTGTATCAGGTCAATTTGTTCCATTGTATTAAAAAAGAAAAGTCAAAACAAAACATCATAATGTTGTTATAGTTTCCTTAAGAAAACTTCCAACTTTAGCTTGGCCCATGGCATACAAATATTGATGCAATAATTGTAATTGCAAAGTATGTTTTTCTAAATGTCTATCAAGTATTCTACTTGACATGTGAAGTTGAAGAAAGTGAAGGTTATAAGTTAGCTGACTGGGAAAGGTAGCATTTCTTGCATTCTGTTGCTTTGGAGAGTTAGAATGTTTCAACATATAATTTGTTATGATTTTGCTAAGAAAATCTTTGGACCTCATATCTGAGCTTACCACTCCCCCCCCCCCAGCAATACACACACCTTCTCTCACCAACCTAATCCATTCATATACCATGGTCTGTATATCTGCTCTGGATTTTCCAAAGGTTACCTGAGAGTCAGGCTGTAAGATTATTGGTGCTGGAAATGTGGGTTGCTTTATTTAGTGCCTAATAACCATTCAGTAAAGAAACTGCTTCTACTGAAGGATACCTGGGCACTAGGCTATTGACTGAGCCTGAAGGAAGTGGCAGAAACCAATTAAAACTCATTATCATATCTTACCATAAAGCATGGTCAGGAGCTTCATCCAGTGCTTCCCGCCGTATCCTCTCTATCAGAACCCACAGAAGAAAAAGAAACTGCTCCCAGATTTACATATCACAGACAAGCAAGTTGCCTAGGAAAACTTGACTTTTTCTATCTTATGGGCCCTGTGAATCGTGATAATTATCACATTTACTTTTTGCTTAGCCCCTGGAAAGCTAATGGCCACATTGTTGTAACTTGATGGGACTCTACGCTTTATAATTCTAGTTACCTCTGTCTGATTTTTCCCATCATACCAACCCTGTCAAGTGTTCATTTGTATCTTTTTTTTTTTTTTTGCAGCATGGTTTTTAAAAACCTTAAATCCTTTGTGGGACAATCTAGGAAATAAATTTTAAAAATGTGGTGTGTTTTTGTTTGCTGCATCATTAATTGTGTATGAGTCTGTACCGAGCTGGAAGAGCAAACCAGCACATGTTCTGCCTTGTATTTTTAAACCTGACAGTTTACAGAATAGTTTAAAAAATGTATAAGCTCAAAGCCATTCCCTGCCTTGGATCACTGGTGATTCGGAGTTTTCAGAAAATCCTAGAGTTGTTTATATTATCATGTCATTGGCACATAATTATAATTATTTTTAAATTTATGTTTTGGTTTCCACTTATAGCCAACTTGAATGTTAATGATAGAAGGTGGAAAATATTGATAATTGGTGAATCTAGGTAAAATATATATATGGCTCTTTTTGTATTAATGCCACCAAAGAATCCTTTGGCCCTACTCCAACTTGAAATATGTTAGGCTGAATAGAATTTTAAAAATCACCAATATTATATGAATCTTGAAACAATTCTTCTATTATGCTAATGGCTGGACATCTGTGCTTCTGTCCTTGGAAATGAGTGATGATTTGTGCTAAACAAAATCAAAAGTGTCTTTGAACATTATTCCAAGTTAAATACTGTTATCCGGTGCCATTGAGTTATTTGAGCATGTCAGAACTTTGTTAAATCTGTTGTGTCTTGTATTTACTTTGCTGGTTGGTATTCTCTAAAAAAGAATCTCTGGAAATGGTTTTCTCATTTTTTTAAGATCCGTGTTTCTTAAATATGGTTCATATATTTGGGAATGAATTCTGTGCATATCACTTAAGTCCTTCCTGGATCTTATCTAACTTTACAAGTTTGCTAGCTTCTTATACTATTCCTCATCCAGATGGGGAAACTTTATGCCATCTGGCTGTAATTCTGAGTTGTTTCATATACTATGAAACGTAATGAGTACTTCACTCTCTGATGATACCCACTGATCCTCCATCATCTGCCTTGCCAAAGCTGTCAAATAAAACTTGAACCCTTAAACGCAAGGGGGAATGCCAGATCCACATATGCTATGACTGCTTTTTTATCCAGGGGGAGGGGTTCTGGGGTTTGTTATTTGTGAGATAGTCAACTTGGTATTAATTGAGCACTTACTAGGTGCTCTGATCATGCCCTGGATGAAATAAAGAAATTATTTGTGTTTTGAAGATAAGCCAAAGATTTTTTTATACACAGTGATGGAAGAAAGGTGTGTTACATGGGAATGGCATGGAAAAACAAAGGTTATATTTAAAGAATAACAACTATTTTAATTAGGAGTAATGTTGATTGGTTGGATAACAGGGAATATTGAGAGATGAACCATGAATAACCGTGCAAAATAACTGATATTTACCTATTTTCACCATTTTATATTGAGGGAAAAAAATTAGCAATAGATGTATTGACCTGGCAATAGTGAGTAGAATAAAGTCCAAGAGGGAAGAGTATAGACAAGGAAATGGTTTTAAAAACTATTAAAATAGCTTATTTTACTTCTTCCCTCTTTGTTTCTTGCTATTGACATGTTTTTTTTTCTCTCTCTCTTTTTTTATTAAGATAGAAACATCAATGAGAGAGAAACATCATCCATCTGCTTCCTCCAGCATGCCCCCTACTTGGGACCAAGACTGCAACCCAGCCAGCCATGTGCTCTGACTGGAAATCAAATCAGCAACCTCTTTGTTCATAGGTCAGTGTTCAACCCAGTGAGCCACATTAGCCAGATTATTTTGTTTTTCTCTAATTTTTACCCTGGATATTCCAAATGCAACCTTGACTTATTTGATTTTAGCATAAGTTACACACATCTTTTATCACTCTGTGAGCAATGCAAAGATTTTATAACATTTTAGCTTCATTTATCCCCATTCTGCTTTTGACCTATTGTTGTTATGTATTTTAATTATCTATATAGCAAACCCCATAGACAAATTGACTTTCTAGTGACTTTTTATGCCTACTTGCATTACCATAATTCTAACGCAGATAATTTTTTTTCTTTCTTCTTCCTATAGTATTTCTTTAGTGAATCCAATCAGGTTATCTGCTTGCTTGAAAATGTATGTATTTTCTCTTTATAAAAAAATATATATTAGCCGAAACCGGTGTGGCTCAGTGGTAGAGCGTCGGTCTGCGGACTGAAAGGTCCCGGGTTCGATTCCGGTCAAGGGCATGTACATTGGTTGCGGGCACATCCCCAGTGGGGGGTGTGCAGGAGGCAGCTGGTCGATGTTTCTCTCTCATTGATGTTTCTGGCTCTCTATCTCTCTCCCTTCCTCTCTGTAAAATATCAATAAAATATATTTTAAAAAATATATATATTACCTCAATTCTAAAGTTGTAGTTTTTATTTCAGCATTTCAAATATATTACTCCACTATTTTCTGTGTCCCATTGGATCTTGTGATAATTTGATTGTTGGTCATGTAGTCATATTGCTGTTTCTTTGGATATGTTATTTTTCTCTGTATAATTACTTTTGTATTTTAGTGTTTTTATGTATATACTAGTGGCCTAGTGCATGAAATACATGTGTGGGGTGAGGGCAGTTCCCTCAGCCTAGCCTGCACCCTCTCCAATTGGACATCCCTTTCATAATCTGGGACCTCTGGCTCCTAACCGCTCGCCTGCCTGCCTGCCTGCCTGCCTGCCTGCCTGCCTGCCAGATCACCCCTAACTGCCTCTGCCTGCCTGCCTGATTGTCCCTAACTCCTCTGCCTGCCTGCCTGATCACACTTAACTGCCTCTGCCTGCCTGATTGCCCCCAACTTCCCTCCCCTACCAGCCTGATCTCACCCTCAACTGTCTCTACCTGCCTGATCATCCCTAACTGCCCTCTCTTGCTGGCCTGATATCATCCCCAATTGCCCTCCCCTACCAGCCTGATCACCCCTAACAGCCTCTGTCTTGGCCCCCACCACCATGGCTTTGTCAGGAAGGAAGTTGGATGTCTGAAAGATGGTTGGTTGACCCGGTCTAATTAGCATATTACCCTTTTAGTAGTATAGATAGATTATATAGGATAGGATTGCTTAATTGGGGGGGGGGGTTCAGCAGGAGGAGATGCTCTTGGCAGACAAAAATACATAATCCCTATATCTGGACTGATAGCCAGGCATATGCACTATACTGCCAAACCAGTCATTAAAAAAATGAACTGCTTTCTTACACTTTGTTGCCCTTAAAACCCCTCCTCAGCCCTCACCTTAGATTCTGTCTTCACAGTTCACCCAGATTTGGTTCTGATTGGTCAGTTTTTATGCCAGTCAGCATCTTCAGGCCTTTCAACAGGCCTGATCAGAGAGGAGGGGCTGATCAACAGCTCTAGCAGAGCCCTGAGAGAAAGAGAGGTACAGCTGCTGTCCAGGCCCTGAGAGAAAGAGAGAGGCAAGTTATGATCAACAAGTTGCCACAGAGGCAGACCCTGCTTCTCTCTCCAGGCCTCTCTTCGGGCCTGATCTACAGCCCAACACTGACTTCCAGTCAATCATTTTGGATTTTACGACCCTGGGCTTTTTATATATTAGGACTAGACCCTCTACACTGGCAGGACCCAGATTGACTCCCACCATGACAGGTGGGGCACAGGACCCAGAGCCATTTCCCCACCTATCCACATGCCTTGCCACACACGCACGCAACCTCCTGGTGACCAGTCTTTGGTCGTTTTGCTGTTATGGCATCACAACCACAGGCCTTTTATGATATAGATGTAATTATACAGTTTGGGTTTATAGAACTTCTTAATAATAATAATAATGATATGGAAAATATCTTCACATATTACTTCTACCCCATGGCTTTTAAGTCTTGCCATAAGTATAAAGTATACATATGTTAGACCTTTATCCATGCCCAATATATCTTATACTCTTTTATTATTTCTTATCATTCTTTCTGCACATCAATGTGTATATTTTCACCCACCAACTTCCTGTTCATTACTCCATTCTTCTGCAAATGTGCTGTTAATAATATTGAGTCAGTGTTTAATTTCATGTTATTATACTTTCTTTTCAACAATTGCCATCTGATTATCTTTTATATATTCCAGTTCTCTGAGGAGACATTCCTATTTTTAAAAACCTATTTTCTTGAATGACTTAATTATATTTATAAAGTTTTAAGTTCATGTCTGATAACTCCAATTTTTGGATCATCTGTGTCTCTAATTGTCTTTATTTCTATTGATTTTTTTGGCAATTTGGTTCTGTTTCATTTCATGACTTTAATTTTTTATTAAATGTAAGACATTGTGTATGAACATTTGTAGAGGCTCAGGGTATTATTTTCCTCTGGAGAAGATTTGATTTTCTTCTGATTAAAGATGGAGTTAGGGGAATCACCTTATTCGAACTGAAAATGCTTTATTTTCACTTTGCTCTTATTCTTAGAGTACAGTCATTCTGGGGCATCAACTAAAACTGTGGAGTGTTTACTGGGGCACCCTTTTCATGGTGGGCCTTAACCTCTCTATTTCATCCTCATAGCAGTTGCTTTTTTTTGTTTGTTTACCCAGGACCATGCTTTTTGTGGTTTATAATTGCCTAGGGGAGGATGGCATGCATGATGTCCACTGCATCTCAATGCATTTTCTTTCTCCCTGGGATCTAAATTCTTTGACTTTTGACTCCTTAATGCCTTCAAATAATTATTTTGGCATCACAATAGCTTTTGTACTTATTGTCACTAGGAGATTTAACCTGAGAGAAGCTAATTATTTATGGCTACAAAATACTTCCTCCATAACTTTTATTCTAATTATGTTGTACTTTAGTTACTGGAGGAATATTTAGAAGGAATTATAAGGCAGTGGTCTTTTTTTTTGAGGATATGCTTTTTATTGATTTTAGACAGAGAGAGGGAGAGATAGAAACATCTAAGTGAGAGAGAAACATCATCGGTCAGTTGCTTCCCATATGTGCCCTGACCCGGGATCGAACCCGCCACTTTTTGGTATATAGGTCAAGGATGCAACCAACTGAGCCACACCAGCCAGGGCTGGCAGTAGTCTTTAAATCTGAATTTAGGATTTAGGAACAAATAGCAGATTTCAGTGTGTCATCATCATCCAAGAGATGTCTGAAAACTTGGAATGTCAAGAGAATGAGAGCTTTAAAAACTCTATACAAAAAAAAAAGGAAAGTAAAGCAGTAAAGAAGTAAAAGAAATAGCTTCTAAAATAGGAGATGAACAATTTCACAGAGAAAGATTTAAGAAGAAGGTAGCTGACTCAATCAAATTCTACAGAGTTAAGGAGAAGAGTGAGAAAGGATCTTTGGATTTCATCTCTATGGGGACAATTGTGACAACTGAGTGAATAGTTTTAGAAAGGAGATAGGAATAATACTTAGATTGTGAGAGATGAAAAAAATAAGAAGGCATTAGGAAAGTGGAAGAGTTAGATTTTTCTTTAAGGAATTTAGCAATGAAAGAAGACAGAGATCAGAAAGTGTGGTAGCAAACCTCAGGCAATGTTTTTAGAGAAATTTTAAGTATATGTGAGCAAAGAGGTAGAAATACTTCAATGACCAAGTAAAAGAAAGGTTAAAGATGCAAGAAAGGACAAAGGTATGTGTGGTAAGGGTATCTACGACCTGGAATTGAGAGATCACGTCAATGGGAAAGGCTATAAAAGGAGGCTATGAAATATTTTATCTTCTGAGAGCAAAAAGAAGAAAAAAATGACCCATTTTATTTCTGTTAAGGAGGAATTGAGGTTATATACTGAGGGTAGGAATGAGAGTCAAGATTTGTTTTTTATTATTTATTTTTATTTTTTATAAATATATTTTATTGATTTTTTTACAGAGAGGAAGAGAGAGGGCTAGAGAGCTAGAAACATCGACAAGAGTGAATCATCAATCAGCTGCCTCTTGCACACTCCCCTCTGGGGATGTGCCTGCAACCAAGGTACATGCCCTTGACCAGAATCGAACGCAGGACCCTTGAGTCCGTCGGCTGACACTCTATCCACTGAGCCAAACCGGTTTGGGTGAGAGTCAAGATTTGAAAAGAATGGGGTTCAAGATGGAGTGACTTTGAGGGCTACTGGAATTTTAGGGCTTATGGAATAGTGAGGTTAAGATGTTAAACATCTACCTGCATAATCCTAACTGATTTTAGTGATAAACTCATCAATAATAGAGACCTGGAGCCCACAATATAAATACAGATGGGAGGAAGATAATATGAAACAAGATGTGATTCAAATGAGAAGGGATTATCAAGCAATAATGGAAAAAAAATAGCAGGTTTTTGTTGATACCTCTTTGCTATGAGAAATGAGGCGGCTTATCAGGGATACATTTGCTTGGAGGCTCTGGTTTTTAGTTAAGGGGAATCGTAGAAAAATGTAAGAAAGCGTTGGAATTTGATCCAAGGAGGTACAGGAAAAGGGAATGGTAGAGTCTTGCAAAAGGTGAGTGGACCTGAGTATGAGCAGATGAAATGGACAGGAATAAAAGCAGAGGAAGACGTAGTATTGGTAGATCAAAGATAAGGAAACGGGATGCTGGGTCACAGGCCAGAGGAAACCATTAGGAACCAGCCAGTATTGAGGAGGCTGGGATTTTGTAATTGAGATTTTCAATAGATCCACATGGTCATATTAACCTTCCACTCCAAGCTTTTTGTTATTTTCACATGTCTTTTTGTTACTGGAATGATGGCCCCCACATGGCCCTTGTATTTTTGTATTTTCAAGGCAAAGAATTCAGACAAGAGACACAAGTTGGCCAAAGCAAGTTTATTAGAAAAAAGGAGAGTACACTTGGGAGATATCGAAGCAGGCATCTCAGGCTAAGCTGAGCACCCTGTTTTAGATACAGTTTTTATTTTTTATTTTTAGTTTTGAGTTCCTTGTTCCCATTCCCATATAGCCCCCTTGTGTTAGTTGTGTCCACCCTCCACTTACGCAGAACTTTGCCATTGTGGGCGATTGTATGCCCACATCATTCAGAGTATGATGTCATGCACATGCTCTTTATAATTTTTGCCCTTCTACATCTAGCATGGAAGTTATGTATTGGTCACTACCCTGTTTGGTAGACTCTCTAGGTATGCTCCTCCCAGTTGAACAACTGCCCTAAACTACACCAAGAACTTAAAAACAACAGTCGGCCATCAGGTTTTCTATCAGCTTATGGTCATGCTTAAGACTGATATTTTCCCTTCCCCATCTGTCCCCTCACTTTGCTCATATCCATCTAGCTACCTATTTTGAAACTTTGAATCACAGTTTCAGGTTCTTGGAGGTTTATTGTGTCTAATAGGATGGTAGGCTACAGCAATGCAAACTTTAAGTTCAGGGAGATACAATTGGTAATATTTAATTTCAATTTACTTTATTGAATTCTATTTTTCTCATGATTTTGTAGGGGAGGATGTAACTTTTTCCTATATGCTGTTAGGTTCCATAAATAGGGTCCTACAAATTAAGTTGACAAAATACAGATCAACAGGAGAGGAAAGCATTTTTACATATGCATATTAGAGTTTCACAAAGAGTGAAAACTCCAGGAGGTGGATGCAGCATGGGCTTATATATCATTTTAACACAGTGTGGAGAAAGGGAGTTGAGCTTCTGGGGTGAGGTAGGGAATAGGCTATGGGAAGGTGACTAAAAAAATGTATGGTAAATAAATGTTGTTTAGTAAGATTTATTATGTAGATTCAAGTCATCTCATGTGACAGGAATTATCTCAGGGAAGGAAATGGAGGAGGACAACTTTATAATTGAAATTTTCTTTATAAATGTACATTTATTTTACAAAAGGGAAATTTATGCCCTGTTTTTAGAACTTTCCTGAATCTGCTGTTCCTCAATTACTTTCAGTTCAAAATAACTCTTATACCAACGTAGGATATTTGGGGATGAAATATTCTGATCCCCTTCAATACAATTCTAGTTAAATATTTTAGTGTATTCTCATAATTAGTTTTGATTGCCATCAACTAACAACTTTTGGGTTGAAATTATTCAGGATTTTTAATTGTTCCAGAGTACATCATTTTCTCTATGCAAGAATACCTAAACCTGTAGAAAATGTTATAATAGGTGTATTGATTTCAAATGCTCTTTTGAGGGTGGCTATATCTCCAAGAGGTCTGAACAAGAGAATTTCTCCTAGCATTTCAAAGGTGTGTTAACCTAGATACATAAGAACAGTGGACAGGGCTTACTTAAAGCAAAGATAAACCTGTATAGACCTGGGCCATGACTGTCTACCATGACCTGCCCAGCTAGGAATTTCTGATCTGACTAGAGGCCAATGCACAAATTCATGCACAGTTGGGTCCCACAGCTTGGCCGGTAGGATAGGGCTGAAACCAGCTCTCTAAAATCCCCTGAGGGGTCCTGGATTGCAAGAGGGTGGCAGGCCAGGCCAAGGGGCCCCACTAGTGCACAATCAGGGCTGGGGAGGGACATGGGAGGTTGGCTAGCTGGGGAGGGACCGCAGGAGGGCTCCAGGGCATGTCTGGTCCATCTTGCTCAGTCCTGATTGGCTGGACCCCAGCAGCAAGCTAACCTACCAGTTGGAGCGTCTGTCCCCTAGTGGTCAGTGCATGTCATAATGAGCAGTTGAGCAGCCTTAGCATATCATTAGCATATTACACTTTGATTGGTTAAATGAATGACCTGATGATTGGACACTCAGCATATTAGGCTTTTATTATATAGGATTAGTCTGTAAGGTTACTTTAGGTCACTGAAATTTTCAGATTTATTGCAGAGCCTCCTTTTCATTCACAGTTCAATGAACTATGAATTATGTGGGAGAAATGTTTTTAAAGTCATGCCTGACTGATATTTCTTGTTTTCAATCTAGTCTTTTCTCTTAGGACTTTAGTTTTGTTCATCTTACACCAAGCTGATTTGTAGCTCCTATATGTGTGGTTTTCTTAGAGACAGTATCTAAAGTATTTGTTTGATGTCTACACTTCTCATCTGTTGTATTCCTCTTTGGAGGATGTAAGAACTCTACTTTTTTGCTAAACATATGGTTCAGTACTTGCTATTCACTGTCTCAATCTTGGACCCAATTGATTAGTGTAGTCCCCAATTCCCTGTTTTGTTTTTCAGCTCTTTTTGTTCTTTTCTATATAGTGCAAATGCCACTCCTACTGAGACTCCTCTGATGTAGACTAAAACCCAGAGCACACACATTGGAAACCTATGGCTGCTTGTGAGGCCATATGGTAATTTAAGAGTCTGTTACTGCTGCCAAGTCCTTGACTGTTAGGAAAACACAATTCCATTGTTTCAAAGACCTGGGAGTGGGAGAGCTAATTTTTCCTGTTTCTTTTGTAAAACAGCAGGGGCTATAAATAACAATCCTCTAGATAACACAAACAGGTAAACATTGCTAAGGTTTGTTATCTAAAGTTCTAAAAATCCTACATTCTTATTGTGTTGTTATGCTATTGGTGGGGTGTCCTCTGTGTCCCCACCTATTGCTGGTAGAAGTGGACTTCTTGGGGGTGCAATGGTAATAAGAATTTTCTGAGAACCTCTTTCCCCCACAGGAGGACAAGGTATTGTGGAGAGCTTTATTGGTGATGTGACATTAAGGGAGTTTCCCTTCCAAGGTCATATCTCCCTCCTTCCCGCCATGGAAATAGTTCCATATTGTCTTCAGCAGGGCTAGAATCAAAGCCAGAGTCTCCACTCCATAGCAAGGCCCAGTCCAGCATCTGGCTAGCTTAGCTTGTGTTCCCAACTGAAGTCCACTGCATGTGGGACCCTCATGTGACTGCTGAAGGCTACATGGCTATGTAGGTGCCCAGTGAGTGTGGGTCACAGAGAAAATGATAAGCAGGAGCATAAGAGGCCAGAGAGGGAATATTCTTTGGTTTGAGGATTTTAAGTAGGGGCTTAACCAATTAATCCTTCAGGATTTTGCATGTTTGCAGTGGTTCCACCCCTTTAGCCAATCAATGGTTCCCCAGGCTAGATTGACAGGCAAGTATCTTCCCTGTGTCACCCTAATCTTACTGTGCATGTGTCTATCTTCCCCTTTGTTGGAAGCCTTCCTCAGTCATTTGCAGGGAATGGACCAGTGCTTCCCTGAGGAGTACAAAGTTTCAGCTTCCTGATGAAGCTACCTGGATGACCATATATTTGGTTACTGTAGGTGCAAGATATGGTGTCCATGGTTATGCTGAAAAGGAAAATGGGGGAGGGCTTGCAGCCTAGCTCAGTATCTGGTTAAAACTGTAGTCTTACTTTCCCACTCTGACTTGGGCAGAGCTGCAGAGCCTAACCCCAGGGCCCCACCACAGCTGACTTGGGTGGAGCTGCTAGGACCCTCATGGGCTGCCACAGGAGGAGATATGGAGGCCAGAGCCTCCCCATGAGTTCAGTTCAAGCGAAATAAAGGTTAACTTTCCTCCCTCAGAGTGCTGGCTGATCTCTCTCTCTCTCTCTCTCTCTCTCTCTCTCTCTCACACACACACACACACACACACATATCTTAAAGGAAAAAGGGAAAACAGGTCAAAGACATTAACAGGTAATTTACAGAATATAAAATAAAAATGACTAGTAGGCATGTGAACAAAAGTTCAAACTCAATAGCTGAAGATAATTTAAGATGATAGCATTAATTGCCTTTGAATTCATTAAGATTTCAACAATGTTAATATCCATTGTTGATAAGTGTGTATGAAAATGAATATTCTCCTACATTTTTTATAAAGCCTTGTCAGGGTCCAAAAAACCACCCCAAGTTTTGGTGATTTGCTAGGAATGACAGAAATCAGCATATAGTCCTCCTCACAGCTATGATTTATTCTACCAAAATGATTCAAAGTAAAATCACCAGAAGAAAGATGTAGGGGGTCAAGTCCAGGGGAGACCTGGACTTCCAAGCTTCATAAGTCCTTCCCAGGGGATGACAGTTATTCCAACAATGAATTGTGATGACACATATCAACTGTTGTCTGTGTTCACATAAAAACATTCAAACCTGTGAAGAATTTTTGTGAGTTTATTTGAGACAAATTGTCCACAATTGCCAGGAAGCAGAATCTCAATGGATTGGGATAAAGCTCTGGAGAATGGTGGTTTCTCGTCTATTTTTATACATTTCAATCAAAGGAGGGGATGTAGGTGGTTTATATGAAATCCATTGGTGATAGATTAGAGAGGCCTAGTGGGGGGATGGGGAAGCAGGGGAGGGGAACCTTTGGGGTTGGATAAAACATAAAATGATAGACCCATACTTCTTTTAGGTGGGGGCAGGATAGTAGTTAACAGTGGACAATTAACCCAATCACAATGAGGAAAGTTGTGGTCTCCACTCTGGTACCATTTGCTATGCCCTGAGGGATTTGGAAGAGGGGAAGTTTGCAAGATTGCCCTGTAGGCCTTCCTGAGTTTGTCAGGTTAGCACTGGCCCCTTTTGTCCCCTTGTGTCAGAAGCAATTAGAAACCCAATGCCCCAAGTTTTTCTTGCAGACCGGTCACATAGTACTCTTTGCCTAGAATGCCCCCAAATTACCGAGGCCCCAAAAGAAAGCAGGTGTGCATTGTAAATCACATAGATTGTCCCAACTGAACTCAGTCTCAGACAGCTGTGCTGGTAATAACCTCTCTGATTGCTATTGTTTTCAGTCACACCCTAGGGACAGGGCTGTGTCAGATCAAATAGCACCAATCCCATGGAATTGGAGCTTCTACAGAGAGCTGTGGGTCTTATCCAAATATTGACTCTACTCTAGGGAAGGGCTTTTAACAGAGCTTCAGAAGAAGACTCCTTTGGCTGTAGAACCTTTAGCTTTTTATGGCCACCGTGCCCAATGAGCTAAGGATGAGGGGATGGGAGAAAACTCAAATTAAAATGCCATAGACCTCATTGTTAGTACTAAGATTCGTTATTTTTGTTGAACGAACTATTTTTATTTTTTTCTGTGCTTTTGGTTAATCTTTAGAGTTCATAAAGAGTTGCTTTGGCTTGCTTTGTCAGTATTCCTTTGTTTCCCTGAGAGAGCAGATTTATCAAGGTTCTCATTCTGCCACTATGGAAGTCAACTTAATTTCTCATACATTTTTAAATAAGCAGAAATTGGCATCGCTTTACCAGACGGTAGATTATGAACATGAATATAAATTATGAAAAAAGTTTATACCTTCTTACTTTGCTTATTGTTTTTTGAGCAGCTATAATAAGGTAACAATCAGAATTCAGTAAAATGATTATGTACAGTTTTATTCATAATAGAGAAAATATATACATACCAAGGTTATATGTTTAGTAAAATAAAATTTAATATAATTTTCAATGACTATGTAGTATTTTACATATAAATATACCATAAAAGAATATATAGCATGGGGAATATCCAAAGCATACTAATAAATAACCAATGCATGAGCCCAATTTTTTAAATCATATGTTGCAATTTATATAGTAAATTATATAATACATGAATATTATAAAATATTATGGAATAAATATTTTGTAACATATATATTACCATATTTATAAAACAAACATGTACATACATTTATAAATTACATATATATTCACACATAAGCATATATATATGTACATAGTATAAACTGTAGTATTAAAAGTGATTATCTCTACAAGGTGAACAATTTTTATTTTCTTCTTTGACCTTTTATGAATTTTAGAAAAATTTTTATAGATAATGCATTCCTTTTGCAACCAGAGGAAAAATAATACATATTATAAAACTAATTTAATAAACTATGTATTTATTAGTTGTAGTTACATTTATTGGGTGATGTACCTTATTATATGAGTGTTCTACTTTTGAAGAACTTTAGGAGTATTGTTCCTGACAAATTAGCCTTTTTAATTCATTTGATACTGGTAATTAAATGAAGAAACAAGTTTCCTTTCTAACTTCACCTGCCAAAAATCTGAGAGCCAAATGAATTGTCTATCCTTAACAATAACAACAGAAAAGGCTTTTATGATCTACATTTTTAATCTTTTTCTTAGTTCGATTGCATATTCCTTCTAATTTTTACCTCTATTTAAATTTATCATGTTTTCTTATGTTTCATATATTATTGTAAAGCATGTTCACTTCCTTTTAGAAAAAATAGAACAATTGGGGCATGAATATATCTGTACATACACACAGATACACATATTTTATTTATTTATTTTTACTTATTTTTCAATTACATTTACTTTATTTTCAATACTATTTTGTTTTAGGTATATAGCATAGTGATTAGACAATCATATACTTTACAAAATTATCCCCCTGATAATTCAAGTACCTATCTGGCATCATAAATGATTATTATAATACTAGAAGCCCGGTGCATGAAATTTGTGCATGCCCCCCCTCCGCCCCCTCCAAGCCCAGCCTGCACCTTCTCCAATCTGGGACCCCGTGGAGATGTTTGACTACCAATTTAGGCCTGATCCCTCTCATAATCCTGGACCACTGGCTCCTAATCACTCACCTGCCTGCTTGCCTGCCAGATTGCCCCCAACTACCTCCTCCCTGCCAGCTTGGTTGCTCCTAACTGTGCCCCCCACCAGCCTGGTCACCCCTTTCTGCCCCCCAGCTGGCCTGGTCACCCCCAACTTACCCCATCTGCTAACCTGGTCACCCCTAACTACCTCCCCTGCTGGCCTGGTTGCCCTCAACTGCCCTTTACTGCTGGCCTGGTCACCCCATACAGCCTGCTGTTCAGTCATTTGGTCGTCCTTCATTAAACCCCCTGCCAACCTGGTTGCCCCATGCAGCCTGCTTGTTTAATAGTTTGCTCATCCCTCACTAAACACCCCCACTGCAGACCTGGTCATAGGCAGCCATCTTGTGAGGGTGTAAGGGTCAATTTGCATAGTACCTCTTTATTATATAGGATCATCTATAATAATAAAAGAGTAATAGAGTAATATGCTAATTAGACCAGATGTCCTTCCAGATGTCCTTCTATCTTTCTGGACAAAGCCAGGGCTATGAGGGAAGCCAGGGTTGTGGGTGCCAGAGTGAAGCCGGTACCAGCAGCAGGGGGAAGGAAGGTTTACACTTGCACAGATTTAGTGCATCGGGCCTCTAGTTAACCATAATTCCCTATGCTGTACTTCATATCCTTGTGACTATTTTGTAACTACCAATTTGTACTTTTCAATTTCTTCACCTATTTCACCCAGTCCTCCAACTCTCTTCCTCTCTGATAAACATCAGTCAGTTTGTTCTCGGTATTTATGAGTCTGTTTCAATTTTATTTTGTTCTTTAGATTCCACATATAAGTGAAATCATATGGTGTTTGTCTTTGACTGACTTATTTAATTTAGCATCAGGCTATTGCAAATGGTAAGATTTAATTCTTTGTAGGACTGAGTAGTATCCCATTGTATATATGTACAACAGCTTTTTTATTTCCTCATGTGTTGATGGACACTTGGGTTGCTTTCATATCTTGGCCATTGTAAATAACACCTCAATAAATATAGGGGTGCATATATTCTTACCAATTAGTGCTTTTGGCCTCTTTGGATATGTACCCAGAAATGGAATTGCTGAGTCATAAAGCAGTTCCATATTTAATTTTTGACTTATCTCCATACTATTCTCCACACTGGCTGCACCAATCCGCATTCCCACCAGCAGTGCACAAGGGTTCTCTTTTCTCCACATCCATGGAAACAATTATTTGTTAATTTGTTGATCATAGCCATTCTGACAGGAGTGAGGTGACATCTCATTGTGGTTTTAATTTGCATTTCTCTGAAGATTACTGATGGTGAGCATCTTTTCATATGTCTATTGGCCATCTCTATGTCCTCTTTGGAGAAGTGTCTATTCAGGTCCACTGCCTACTTTTTATTTGGACTGTTTGGGATTTTGTTTTGTTTTGTTTTGTTTTTGGTGTTGAGTCCTATGAACTCTTAAAATAAATTTTGGATATGAACCCTTTGCCGGATATGTCACTGGCAAATATGTTCTCTCAATTAGTAGGTTGTCTTTATGTTTTGTTTACGATTTCCTTTATTGTGTAAAATATTTAATTTGATGTAGTCCCATTTGTTTGTTTATTTTTTCTTTTGTTTCCTTTGCCTAAGGAAATATATCAGAAAAAAATATTGCTAAGAAAAATGTCAGACATGTTACTGTGTATGTTTCCTTCTAGGAGCTTTATGGTTTTGAGTCTTACATTTAAGCCTTTAATCCATTTTGAGTTTATTCTTATATATTGTGTAAGAAGGTGGGCTAGTGTCACGTTTTTGTAAGTATCTGTCCAATTTTCCCAGCACCATTTATTGTGTAGACTATCTTTAATCCATTGTATTTTCAATGCTAGAAGGAAATATAAGGGAAAAACCAACAGATTTGGAACCTCAGCTCTAACACCCTTCAACTCCTGAGCCAATGCCAGTACCACTTACCTTAGGATTTTAATAAATTGAGAGAAAGAAACCCTATCTGTTTAAGTCACTGTTGTTTGGATTTTGTTATATTCAGACAGACTCAATCCCTATCTAATACACATGGGGAAAAATATTTTTAGTCTCTAGATTCAGATGAGACTTGAGTTGAAATTTAGGTTCTAAATTGGAGTTTGATGATCTGTTTGAGTCTTGGTTTACTCATGCATTCAGCCTTAACTCTCTTATTTGTAAACTGTGGGGAACATTACTTATTACATCTGATTCTTAATGAGGATTAAATGAGAGAATAGGTGTTAAAGTGTGCAGCACAATGCCCAGCATAGTATAAATGCTCTGCTAATATTTGTTCAGTTCTTTTACATGGCGCCTTGCAGCTACTAAGTTTATTATTATAGATTAGAGTTTATCAGATGCCCTATGGACATGCTAGGCCCGAGTAATCCTGATAGGGTTCTCTCTGAGTCTATCACCAACCACCTAATATTGAGGTCAGTTCTTTACTGACCTGTCATTTCATGAATCCATGCTACACAATATGATACAGCGAAGGGAAAAAAAAGGATGAGAGAGTGTTGCAGTTTGGATTCCTGGGTAGGAGATTATGAGTCAGAATTTAGCATGCAGGATGTTTGTTCAGAAGTGTCTTTATATTTAACTGCCCTGGAAGGGAGGGGAGGGAAGCAAGACTGAGCAGAGGGAGAAGTACTGTGATGCAGACCCAGCAACGGTCTCTATTGACCCTAGAGAGAGTGGTGGAGCAAACCCAAATGGGGCTGAGATGTCAGGCCTTTGTACTATCACATAGATCAGAGACTGGGTGCGGACCACCCAAGGGAAGAGGCATGACCTTGGCAAGGCTTCTCTCTGCAGCTGAGGCAGACCATGAAGAGGCTGCCAGCTGGAGGCTGTTTGTCTACAGCAGTCCCAACAGCTGGAGCAACACAACCTTCATTGAAGAAGGATCTGGTTAGAGGCTCATCACAGTGTCCGCCTCAGATGGGAAAAAGAAGCACAGTCCAAGAAAATCACAGTGCTGGAACTTAAGTATAAACTAACAAGACATTTTTGACACATCACAGACGATAGTGGTTCTAGTTCCTAGCTAGGGGACATTTTGATGCTGTGTTTTGAAAGGAAATGACTGGAGAGTAAGCTTTCTTTACACCACTCCTTTTCTCCTCTTCAAAAACTCCCAGTCTTGGTCTTGCTTCCTTGCAACATAAGAACTGATGGTGCCCGTGGCTTTAGAGATGAAAGATCTGGGAGACCGTATAGAAAATCCGTCACTGTTTGGAATGAACTGGTTGGTTAGTTAAGCCAAAATAATTATTACTCCCATTGGTCTGAAATTAGTCCACACACAATTAATACATATGACACTTAAATCACTGAAAAATAAATTTGCACACATTATCTCACATAATTTATACAACTATGTTGGAAGGTTGGAGTTGTTGCCTTCATTTTCTTCATTTCTTGTGGTTTTATAGAATTCTTTCCCAAATTCCTCAGTTGCTTAGAGCAAAGAAAGAAGTAAACAAGCAAACCACAAAATTAAAAGATGAGATAAGGGTTTATGTTTATTTATATTTTACAATTTATGTATCTGATTTCATGGCTCTAAGATATAAAATGTTTATTCTCTTGAAATCAAACAACACACTTCTATGTGCACCTTGGGTTATGAATATAGAAGCTATAATGAGACAGGTATTCAATCCTTAATTAAGCTTTGCTTCTTGAAAGTCAGGTTCAAAGTTTCTGCCAAAAACATTGCTTTGAAAGAGCATTTCTCTCTGATATTCTCTCTCTCCCCCCCCCTCTTTCTCTGCCTCTGCCTTTTTCTCTCTTTATCTTTTTCTCTGTCTTTCTTCCCATTTTTGGCTCTGCATCCCTGTCTCCTCCCTGCCTTTCTGTTACTCAGTCTATATCCATTTTTCATTTTCTTCTATTTCTTATTTTTTCTCAACTCTCCTTCCCTCTCCTACCCCTCCCTTCTCCTTTCTCCTCTCTCCTCTCCCTGTCTTTTATCTCTCTGTGTGGCCTAGTTCTCTGTTTCTGCCTCACCCTCTCTCTATGTCTGTCTGTCTGTGTCTCCTGAATGCCCCTCTCTTGCCTTGCTGTTTTCTGAATAATGCATGCAAGTTCACTGGAAACTGTTTTGCTTCTTGAGAGATCACCAGGTCTTCTAAATTAAGTCACTTGGTTAAAATATTTTCTCATAATAACCATAAGCAGAAGACAACTGATTAAACGGGAGATGAATATTTAATGATAAATCCCTGAATACTTAAGAAAGTTTTGTAGCACCCATTATGTTTTTGGAGCCTCTAAATCCCATTAATTGATTCCTGCCCCCTTTCTGTCAAATGGGCTTCTGCATTAATGCTCCCCAGAGAAGACAGAAATATGACTGAAGCGTACTAAGCCTCCAGGCTGCATCAGGGTGGCCCTGCCAACATTCCTCACCTCCATGCTTTACAGCAGAGGTCAGCAATGAGCGTTCATGGGCCACATCCCATCTGCTGCTTTTTTTTTTGTGGGGGGGGGTGGTGGTGGTGTATGACTTAAGGGGTAAGAATAGTGTTTATATTTTAAAAGGTTTAAAGAAAGAAAAAACAATACATGTCAGACACCATATGTGATCTGAAGAGCCTAAACTATTTACTATCTAGCCCTTTACAGAATAAGCTTGCTGACTCCTGCTTTAGTTTTTAAATAGACTTTAATTCTTTTTTTTAAAATCCTCTCCCAAGGATATTTTTCCATTGATTTTTAGAGAGAGTGGAAGAGAGAGGAAAAGACAGAGAAATAGCGATATGAAAGAAACACATCGATTGGTTGCAAGTCCCAACCAGGGCCTGGGCCGGGAAGGAGTCTGTAACCAAGGTACATGGCCTTGACTGAAATCAAACCTGGGACCCTTCAGTCCATAGGCCGACACTCTATCCACTGAGCCAAAACCAGCTAGGGCTAATATATTTTTATTGACTTCAAAGAGGAAAGGAGAGGAAGAGAGAGATAGAAACATCACTGATGAGAGGGCATCATTTATCAGCTGTCTCCTGCACACCCCACACTGGGAATTGAGCCCACAAACTGAGCATGTGTGCTGACCGGAAATCAAACGGTGACCTCATGGTTCAGAGGTTGATGCTCAACCACTGAACCACCCTGGCTGAGCATTGACTTCTGCTTTAGAGAAATTTGCATGGGAGTAGCCACACCTGTAATTTCTCAAGGACATTCAGAGCATGCTACAACACTCTCCACATTCTCCGTGGTCAGGTTCCAAGAAGCAGAACCCAAGATAGGGATGCTTGTGCTATCAGTTTAGTGAGGAAATGTTCCCCAGTGAAATCTCTAAGGGGTAAGGCAATCAGGGAAGGGCAAGAAAAGCTGGCAAAGGTGTGGGTTTAGCTGTAGTGTAAGCTCAGCCTGATCTCTCAGGCAGCTCTGTAATGTGAAGTTGGGACAAGGGGGCTGGGGTTTGATAACCCAGTCTTGGTCAGGCATTATTAGTGGCCTGTGGGGGAGGAAGACACTTTCCTATACCCTTCTTGGATCTTTCCGCCGGTCCAATAATCACATCAACATGAAACAGATAAACAAGAGAAAATAACCACATTTCATAGTATATGTACATATCAGAACCCTAACATGTGAGAAACTCAGAGACCCCAAATGCATGAGAAATTCAGAGACAGAAAGGGAAAATGAGATATATGTAATATTATGAGCTAAGCATGAAGTAAGGCACATTGGGGGAAGAAGGTTATTGTGGATAATAATAATAATATGTTGCCGAAACCAATTTGGCTCAGTGGATAGAGCATCAGCCTGTGGACTGAAAGGTCCCTGGTTCAATTCTGGTCAAGGGCATGTACATTGGCTGCGGGCACATCCCCAGTGGGAGATGTGCAGGAGGCAGCTGGTCTATGATTCTCTCTCATTGATGTTTCTAGCTCTCTATCCCTCTTCCTTCCTCTCTGTAAAAAAAAAATCAATAAAATATATTTAAAAATAATAATAAGATGCTCAGTTATTAGAAGTTTGCCCTGTCATATAGATATATCAAAAAGGTTGCCTCTGACAATCTCTTATTATGGGCAAGGCCCCTAATTCAAGTTCTTCTAGGTGGTTAAGGGGGCACGAATAGAAGTTACTCTTGAGCCTGAAGGGTCTCAGTTGCCTTTAGATCAAAATAGTCTGCATACTACAGAGGCACATCTTGGGATGACTAATTCTGAACCCTACAAGGCCAACTCCCAGAAAAGGGGTCTGTGTAACCTCCTAGGCATCTTTGTACAAAGCAACTCCTGTTAACCTAGCACAATTCTCCAGACATGGGTGAACTATTAGCAGCTAGTTCTCATAGCAGCTGGAGAATGGACACAATAACCTGATGAGGGTAGTATCAGAGAATGAAGAGCAATAGAATGTCTTAGCTGGACAGGCTTTAGAGGTCATCAGATCCAAAACCCTTGTTTTAAAGAGGAGGAGAGATTTTACAAGGCCCCACAGCTGGCAAGCAACACTCTTGAGCTAGCACTGCATCCCTATTTTCTAGTGTAGAGTATAGGGTGTTTTTCACCATTCCATGATGCAGCTCTGGGCTTTGTACCTAATAACATAGTAGGTTAATGCTTCTATCTTTAAGGAAAGGGGGGTGAGGGTTTTTAGTTAATTTTCTCTGCCATCTAACCCATTAACTACTATTGATATGACATGTGAAGTTATTCTCTACTTGCTAACTAGTGTGTTTTTAATACATTTTTATTTTAGTTTTAGATTTATAGAATTATTGTGAACATAATACAGAGATTTTTATACACTCCACACCATTTCCCCTGCTGTTAACATCTGGCATTAGTAATATACACCGAGTGGCCAGATTATTATGATCTCTGAACACATAATAATCTGGCCACTCAGTGTAGATCCTGTATAATAAAAGGCTAATATGCAAATTGTCCCCTCTACCAGGAGTTCTACCAGCAGGCAGGCTGGCCAACTGCCCATGTCCCCTCCCACTGGTCAGGATGACCAGACCCCACCCTTGCACGAAATCATGCACCGGGCCTCTAATATACATATATACACACACAACGAGTGGCCAGATTATTATGCGTTCAGAGATCATAATCATCTGGCCACTCAGTGTATGTCTTTATTAAGCTAAAATTGATTTATAGTGATGTCTTCAATTCTAATCCATAACAACATGGATCACTCTTAGCTTCCTTCCCTGTAACCTTCCACTCACTGAGGTCTGGCTTCCACTGTCTGCCATTCATTTAATTAATTGTTCAATTCTAGTGTGTATACATATTGTCTTCAGAATTGTTAACTCATATCCCCACAGGAAACAACTTTATCAACTAGAGCACAGTGGTGAAATACAGTTCATTTGCTTTTAGTTTTATAAACATCACTCATTTCCAAGGTGTATTAGGTCAGCACCTTTTCACTTACCTTCTTCAGTGAGGCTGTTTTAAGCTTTTGTAATTCATTCAGATTATTTTGTTACATTCTGCATTCCATTCTGGGATCTCCTGACCTCCTAAATGATTTTTTTTTAAATTTGCACATGTTAAGACTTTACTTTTTGTGCTATAAAGTTCTGTGGGATTTGACAAATGTTTAAATGTCTTATTTGTATCATTACAGTATCGTATATTCTGGAAAAGGCAACACTACAGACACTGAAAACATCAGTGGTTTCTGTGGACTTGGGAAAGACAGAGGATTGAAGAGGTAAGTACAATGCTTTTTAGAATTAGTGAGGAAGTCTTTCTGTGTCTATCTTCTAGAATAGATTATGAAAAATTGTTATAATTTCCTCTTTAAATATTTGGTACATTTCACCAATGAAATGATTTTGGTCTGATGTATCCTATTTTGGAAATTTATTAACTATTAATTCAATTTCACTAATAATTTAAAGCTATTCAAGTTGACGATTTCTCTTATGAGATTTGGTAGTTTGTGGATTTCAAGAAATTGGTTCTTTTTATCTAGTTATCAAACATTTGAGCATATAGACATGTTCCTAGTATTCTTTTATTATCCTTCTAATATTCATGCAATTATTTATGATGAACTTTCATTTCTGATATGGTATTTTGGGTCTTTCCTCTTTTTTAAAAAAACCAGTTCCCTGCTTATGGGTTTATAAATTGTATTGATGTTTTAGTTTCATGGATTTTCTCTATTATTTTACTGTTTTCAGTTTTATAGATTTCTACTATAATTGCTATTAATTTTTTCTACCTCTTGCTAAATTGGTCTTTCTCATTTCCTAAGGTTTAAGCTTATGCGATTTATTTTAGATTTTTCTTCTTTTTTAATATATGTATTTAATGCTATAAATTTCCCTCTAAGCTCTGCATCCTCTGAATCACACAAATTTTGTTAAGTTGTATTTTCAAAATATTTTTTATTAAGTTCTTGAGACTCTTCTTTGACCCATCTGTCATTACAAGTATGTTGCTTAATCTCAAAATATTTAGAGATTTTTCAAGTGTCTTCTGTTGTTGATTTCTCTTTCAAATTACACTGTCATATAAGAACATACTTTGTATGATTTTCATTCTTTTAAATTTGTTAAGGTGTATCTTTTGGTATAGAAGGTGATCAATTTTGGGAAATGTCTGAAGCAAGTGTGAGTAGAATGTATATTCTGTTGATTTTGGATCAATTATTCCATTAATGTCAATTAGATCAAGTTGATTGATATTGCTGTTCAAATCAACTGTATTCTAATTGATTTCAACCTGCTTGACCTATCAATTACTGACAGAGCTATTGACATCTCCAAATCTAATACTGGATTTGTCTGTTTCTCCTTTCACTTTAATTAGTTTTGGCCTCTTGTATTTTGGCACTCTGTTAAGTTCATACATGTTTGGGATTGTTAAATCTTTTGGAAAATGGATTCTTTTGTTTTTATGTAGTCTTTATTCCTCATGAATTCCCTTGTTCTTAAACCTACTTGTCCTCATATTAATATATGTTATTGTAAAAACATTCAAACATGTAAAGAATTTTTGTGAGTTTATTTGAACCAATCTGCCCACAATTGCCAGGAAGTAAAATCTCAAGGAGGTTGGGATAATGTTCCAGAGAATGACATCTATATTTATAGATTGTAATCAAAGAAGGGACTTTGGTGGGTTAAGTGAAATCCATGCAACAATTAACATGATAACAATGAAGGAATTGGAGATATCTGTCCTGTCGTTAAGGTACCTTAAGTTGTGCCCCAAGGGGTCCAGAAAAAGGGAAGTTACAAGTTATCCAAACACTTCAAGGATGTTATCTTAGTTTCAAAAAGATAGATAGGCTCAGTTAAGGTAAATGTTGACCTTGTCAGGGAAGATACTGGCCTATGATGTAACTATCCACCATCTCTAATGTTAGTTAAAATTTAATTTCAGACCATCCTTTGTGGTGACTTTATGTCTCTGAGTTTGCAAGACCGTCATGCAGGCCTCCCCTGAGCTGGTCAGGTCAGCATGTGGCCCCTTTTGTTCACATATAGCTACACTAGCTTTATTTGATTAGTGTTATCAACGGATATTTTTCTTTCTTTACTTTTAAACTATCAGAATCTTAATATTTAAAGCAGATTTCTTTTGCAGTTTTTCCTTTCTAGAAAAGTTGTCAATGTTCAATTTGGTTTTCTTGTTGTAAGGACTAGATGGATGACTTACAAGATTTTCATGTCAGAGCTAAAACCAGAAGACTTACTAAACTTTTAAAAAATCAACATCTTGTCCTGCCAGGGTGGCTCAGTGGTTGAGTGT
Organism: Vespertilio murinus; assembly: GCA_963924515.1. Lineage (NCBI taxonomy): Eukaryota > Metazoa > Chordata > Mammalia > Chiroptera > Vespertilionidae > Vespertilio > Vespertilio murinus. The sequence goes on from OZ004710.1 coordinate 103,897,127, forward strand.
TGACCTCTGAACCAGGAGGTCAAGGTTTGATTCCTGGTCAGGGCATGTGCCTGGGTTGCAGGCTTGATTCCCAGTGGGGTGTGTGCAGGAGGCAGCCAATCTATAATTATCTCTCATCACTGACGATTCTCTATCTCCCCCTTCCTTTCTCTCTGAAGTCAATAAAAATATATTTAAAAATAAAAATCAATATCTGAGTCTCTTCTTTCTCACCAGATAGTGTGACAACCCTCCCCATTTTTCTTGCAACCTCTTTCAGCGGGTACTTGAGCCGAGCTGTTTGACCTCTAAAAGTATTGTTTTCTCCTTTATACCATAGCCATCTAACTCATATAATTCAGAGAGGGTTGTACAACCTCTCTACCTACTGTGAACAAAAAGAGCCACATGCTAACCTGGGGAGGCCTGCGTGGCAGTCTTGCAAACTCAGAGACCTAAAATAACCACAAAAGATGGTTCGAAAAATAAATATCTAACTACAAACAGGTTATAGTGGGTAGTCATGTCCTAGACCGATATTTCACCTGACAAAGATCAGCTTAGATCTTCTTTCCTGAGCCCATTTGCCTTTTTGCCTCTAAGATAACATACCTGTGAGATGTCTGGGTAACTTGCAACTTCCTTTTTACCCCGGAACCCTCCTACCTCCCTAATCTATCACCAATGAATTTCATGTCACTTCCCTAGTTCCTTTCCTTTGATGGCAATGTATAAATATAGATATAACCCTGCATTCCCTGGAGCATTATCTCAATCCATTGAGGTTCTGCTTCCCAGCATGTGTCAACAACAGTTTGGCTCAAATAAACTCATTAAAATTCTTTACAGGTTTCAATGATTTTTTTTTTTATTAACACTAGAAATGCTGCCGTGTGTCCCATGGGGCCGAGTGCCCCGGGTGAGCCGAGTGTCCCAGGGTGCAGTGTGCCCCGGGCGAGCCGTGTGTCCCAGGGGAAGCAGTGGGACCCAGGGGAAGGGGCGGTGAAAACCAGAGGAGGAGCGGACTGTATTCATAGGGTCCTGAGATAGTCACCATAAAACAAGCAGACTGCCAAATGAGGAGCAGATTTTATTCATGGGGTCCTGAGATGGTCCCCATAAAACAAGCAGATTGTCAAATGACAGCGGGGAGGGAAAGGAGACCTGGGGGGAGATAGGAGAACAACCAAGGGACTGGTATGCATGAACATAAGTACAACCAATGAACACAGAACTCTAGGGAGGGAGGGCATAAATGGGAGGTGGGGGGGGGGGCAATGGTAAACTATGTACACAGAAAATACCTTAATAAAATAAAATTTAAAAAAAAAAGAAAAGAAATGATGCTACTTCTGACACCTGTCCCAACAGTAAAGTCAGATTCAGGCATGCCTTTGTGAAACATTCATCAGTACTTTCCTATAGAGATTTAGCCAGTCTTCTTCCATTTCGGTTTCCTTTGGAACCCCTCCAGAATATCAGTCAACTTGTATGAATTCCAACTCAGAACCAAATTTAAATTTCTTCTCATGATGTCCCGAAGCCCATAAAATTGAGGATTAAAGAATGGGTTACCTTAAGCAAGCAAACCGGGTTAGGATTGGCTACTCTGAAAAATTTTAGTGGGCTTTAGGGTGCAGAAGCCAATTAATGCCTAGCCCTGGGATAATTAGACCAGGAAAATAGTGTCTCAGAAGTTGTAAGAATAGTCATAAGCCAGGCAAGCAGTGTGTGTGTGTGTGTGTGTGTGTGTGTGTGTGTGTGTGTGTGTGTATGTGTTTGAGTTTAGGATTGGTCCATTTGCGTATAAAAGGCAAGCTTCTAGGACAATGCTTTACTGTTTCTGGAATCTACAAATCATTAACCAACATGGGAGGGTCAGTCCATCCCTAATCCACAAGGTCCCAGATGTCAAAACATTAGATATAGAAAGTAGAAAATATGGTCAATATCAAGTTTTTGTGTGAACTTAAGTTTTCATTTTTCAGGGTTAAATGTTTGGACTGCAATTGCAGAATTCTCTTGGGAACTGTGAATGATAAACTATCTTTTCAATGGCAAAACAAACAAACAAACAAACAAACAAATAAGAATGTGGTACCTGAGAATCTGATTGAATGTTTTTTAACAGTCAAGATATGACATCCTGCACAGATCACCGTAGATGACAAATAACAGCATAGAGTGTCACATAAGCAGAAGTATGTTGCTAGGCAGTCCAGAGTTGGACAAGTCAGGGTTGAGCAACATTTTAAGAACACAGCTTTGAAATATATCTATAACTCTATCTATATCTGTATCTCTCTCTCTCTCTCTCTCTCTCTCTATCTATCTATCCATCCATCCTGAGTGGCCAGATTATTATGACCACCTTACGTTTGTAGGCAAACTAGCCGTATGCTGCATCATATGGGATATGGAAGCTGAAGGGCCTGTTTGAACACCTTTGCTATCTGCAGTTACCAAGATAAAGCGTCTCCAATTCACACAGGAACACAAGGATTGGACAGTTGAGCATTGGAAGAAAAGTCATGTGCTCTGATGAATCACGTTTCCAGTTGCATCATGCAGATGGCAGAGTGAGAATTTCACAGAAACAGCATGAAAGCATGCACCCCACATGCATGAGTACAACCCTTCAAGCTGGTGGGGGCAGTATTATGATTTGGGTCATGTTTTCCTGGCATGATTTGGGCCCTTTAATTCGTTGTGGAACCACATCTGAATAGCACAACATACCTAACTAAGTATCGTTGCTCATCAAGATCCTCCTCCCATGTTGATGGCGTATCCCAATGGAGATGGTTTCTTCCAATAAAACAGTGCGCCATGCCATGGTGCTCCTAATGTGCAGGAGTGGTTTCAGGAACATGAGGGAGACTTTACCTTAGGTGGTCCCCACAATCACCAGATCACAATCCAATTGAGCATTTGTGGGGCGAAGTTAAAAGAGCCATTAGGCAGCTGGTTCCACAACCATCAAATCTCACAGAACTGGACAGTGCTATCCATCAGGCATGGTGTCAGATGCCTCGTATCACCTTTCAGCATCCTGTGGAGTCAATGCCAAGAAAAATCACCGCAGTGTTGAAGGCAAAAGGTGGACCAATGAAGTACGGATGGGGTGGTCATGATAATCTGACCACTCAGTGTATACTTTCTACTCTGTCAAACCTACTGTGTTAGATCTTTACATCTTGGTCTCAAGATGGATCCCTCATGTATATCTATCTGTTTTATCAGGGGGAAAAATGTCTCTATAAGCTCTTTGTTTATATCAATTTATATTACATGGGTAACCCTAAAGGAAAGGAGACTGGGAAAGTGTTTAACTTCTTCAACCTCTCTAGAAAGTGTGCTAGGGGGGAGTTGAGAATGAGTTCTGTTTCTTTCTCTTTCTTTCTTTCTTTCTTTCTTTCTTTCTTTCTTTCTTTCTTTCTTTCTTTCTTTTTCTTTTTCTTTCTTTCTTTAATCCTCACCAGAGGATATTTTCCCAGTGATTTTTAAAGAGAGTGGGAAGGAGAGGGAAAGACAGAGAAACATCGATGTGAGAGAAACACATTGGTTGCCTCCTGCACAGGCCTACTAGGGTCCGGGTAGGGAGGAGCCTGCAACCAAGGTAAGTGCCCTTGACTGGAATTGAATCCTGGACCCTTTGGTCCACAGGCTGATGCTTTATCCACTGAGCCAAACCACCTATGGTGAGAATAAGTTTAAAGTAATGCACAGTGGCAGCCTCTGCTGACTGGCTCACCCAAATTTTAGAAACAGTGTACTCTTGCATTTGAACCTAGCCATAACTCTCTGATATAGAAAGGGATGCTGGACAGTCTGATGTGGATTAAGGGGCAGGTATTCTGACTTCAATATCACAATTTTTCTTCCCTACCATCTTTTAAGATCTATTTTACAATTCTATGAAACTGGGCACTCCAGTCTTTTTTCATGAAGAAACTCTTCTTTGCTAGATTAGGTGCGCATGCATGTCAGTTTAGGTTCTCTGGTAAGCAGATAATTAGACAGAGTTGGACGTTTAAGTTGTTTATTGGAGAATAATGTTTATGAGAGATAACGAGCATAAAGCAGTAATTGGGACAGAAAGATCCTCAGACTATGAAGCAGATTTAAGTTTTGGCCAACCCATTAAATAACTCTTGAGAAAAGATTGCCTATTAGTAGAGTCTTATAATAGGCGGGAATGTCCAGTCCCTAGTATTTACACCATGATCACTCATTGGCTGGGAGATGCTTAGGAAAACCATGAAATTTTATTCAAATGCAGCAATTAATCCTGATGATCCTATAGATAGAGGCTGTCAGCTAACTGCTCCTTTCACAGCTGAATGGCAAGTTCTTTATTGAAGGGAGAGCTTGGATGGTACCCCTCCATGGCTGCCACGAAATGGTTTTTTAATCATGCCAATTATCACACTGTCCAGAAGCTCTTGTTCAGGCTTCACGATGTGTAAACTGATCTGCTAGGCTATTTGATGATTCGAGGGAGTGTAAGACCCTTGCTGTTTTGGTCATCTGTTTTCTCTAGATTCACCTTCGCCATCATGCTCTGCATTTCAGGAGCCTGACCTATATGTCATATACCACAGGGTTCCACTGCCTTTTAGTTTCCAATTATACACACGGAGTGGCCAGACGATGATGATTTCTGAACGCATAATAATCTGGCCTCTCAGTGTCTATCCTATAGAATAAAAGGCTAATATGAAATTGTATCCTGGACAAGGAGTTCCACCAGCAAGCAGGCTGGCCAACCACCCATATCCACTCCCCCTGGCCAGGCTGGCCAGACCCCACCCATGCACGAATTCATGCACCGGGCCTCATATACTGAGGCCAGATTATTATGTGTATGCATTCAGAGATAATAATAATATGGCCACTCATTGTATAATGAATGAGGAACCTCAGTGACAAATTCAAGGGAGGGAGAAGAATGAGCAGGAAACTTCTTATGTTGGACTTCCCCTTTTGAAGTCATATTGGGTTGGTTGTATCCCTTGCCTTAAAGTCACTGTTCATAAGATTCTTTTATGTAATCTTCTCTTCCAGTTTTCAATAACCTGTTTTTTATTTATCTCTTCATTTCATCAGGCATAAGGGTAAAAATAGCTAAAACTATCTGTAACAGTATAAACAGGCTCCTGTATTATTCCTTCAAATTTCCCTATGCCCTGTCCAAACCTCTATCAGACCCATTATAAATCATATATTTTTATTGAAATTATTTTAATTGGAGTGTGCCATCTGTTTCCAGTTGGGACCCTAACTCATGCACTTGCAGTTTTGGTATGCATATGACATTTCTACCTAATTAATTTGAAATAAGCAACTTGAGGCAGAAGTTTACCTTGGTTTCTTAATAAAAGAACATCTTTTATCCAACATAGTTTCTGTCATGAATACTTGTTTAGTTTTCCATTTATCCATTCAGTTCAACAAAAAATGTAATTAGTGCCTACTGTGTGCCATGTGCTATATTAGATGCCATACACAGAGATATTGGTTCAGTTCTCAAAGAGGAGCCTGAAAAACAGGCTGGTTATAAAGTACATTCAAGCAACAAAGGAGCTAAGATTAAATATGCCCAGTTGAAATATAAACACCTGGAGGACAGTGTGATCATCTTTTAGAATTGTTTATTAAGAGACATTTATTTGTTTCCTTTTAGAATTTTATTATTCATTTATTTTTCTTAAATTTATTGGAGTGACTGGCATTGGTTAATAAAATGCTATAACACATCATCTCTATACTGTATTGTGTGTTTACCACCCAAAGTCTAGTCTCTTTCCATCACCATTTATCCCTCCATACCCTCTTCTATCTATCCCAACAGTATCATTTTATAAAATATATTTTTATTGATTTCAGAGAGGAAGGGAGAGGGAGAGAGAGATAGAAACATCAATGATGAGAGAGGATCATTGATCGGCTGCCTCCTGCATGCCCTGAGCCCACAACCTGGGCATGTGCCCTGACCAGGAAAAGAACTGGTGACTCATTCATTCCTGGGTTGACACTATACCTGGCTGGGCCCAAAAGTATCATTTTTAACCAGAAAGCCAAAAAAAAGAGTAAAAGAGTTGCCAAAAAAGTGACTCTTGAATGAATTTTGAGAGAGAGAGAGAGAGAGAGAGAGAGAGAGAGAGAGAGAGAGAGAGATCACCAGATAGACAATTAAAAATGATATGGTCAAAAGCTCAGGTTCCAAGTGGATATAAAATAGGATGAAGAGAAAGACAACCTGAGAAATGATACCATACACCATGCTAAGGATCTTGGATTTTATTCTGTAGACTGTGGAGACCTGTTGGAGGGTTCTATTTAGGGTAGTGAGAATGGTCAGATGCACATTTTAGAAAACTGGTGTAGTGGTATCCAAAAAGATAAACTAGAGAAAAGTGAGACTCAACAAAGTTATTTTAAGCAACTATTACAATAGCTCAGGTGAGAAGGGAGGAGACTTAGAAATAAAATAGTAGGGAATTATAATAATGATACTCCTATTCCTACTACTACTAATTACTGATGATGATGATTACATAAAAAGCTGGAGACTGATTTAAAGATGTTCTTGATTGTTGTCATCAGAGTAACAGGAAGGAACTTCCACTTCAGAAAGGAACTGTCATTATTTAAATATATATATATATATATATATATATATATATATATATATATTAATCTCAGAGAGCAAAGGAGAGGGAGAAAGAGATAGAAACATCAATAATGAGAGAGAATCGTGGATCAGTTGCCTCCTGCATACCTCACATTAGGGATTGAGCCCGCAACCTAGGCATGTGCCCTGACCAGGAATTGAACCGTGACCTCTTGGTTTATAGGTCAACATTCAACCACTGAGCTATGCTGGCTGGATGGAACTGTAATTTTTGAATGGCATTTGAATACTGGGAGCAGTATGAACTTATTTTCAATTGTCTTTAATAACTGGAAATGAATACCCTGCTCTAATGGAGACTGGATAACTATGTATTAGTGTTTATTGTGGCTTTAAAATGGGAAGAATAACTTATTTCTCCGTCAAATTTCCTGAGTAGTTGTGTAGTAAAACCATTTTTTTCCCAAAGAATATCCTATGGGGGAAAAAATCATGGAAATTATATGTAAATGGGCTATTACTTTGTAACCTGGCCCATTTCCATTTTCCATCACACATGATTGCAAATTTGTCTCTACCAAGGATACTATTTTCTTTTTTATTAATGGTAGCTTAGATTTTTTTTTCTCTTCATAAAAACAAAGAGTTATGTAGTAGCTTGGGGAAAAATAATTGAAAGCAAATGGTACTTCCTGTGAAAAGTACTATATTTAAAAGCTTAACATTTTAAATAACACCTTGTTGTAAGTTTTGATAACCACTGGAAGAGATTTTTTTAAGGTGATGAGTTATTCATGCATTTCCTGGTGATGCTAATGATAATCATGGTGTGCTTTTCAAAAAGAGAATACAATTTGCCCTAAAAATAACTCTGGAAAATATCTTTTATTCAGTCCTTCAGAAATTCTACACTAAAAAGAAATCATTGATCCTTTATTTCTTGATGGTGTTCTTTTGTGATCAGAAATAAATATTGACAAGGTGAAAGAAGCCTCAACTAACAAAAGAGATTTAGCCAAAGTATAACATTTGCAGTATTATTGATAGCAAAATGTTTATAGTATATATGTGTGTGTGGAGGAGACTAAATAACCCACAACAGAAGTTTGTTGACTATCTAAAGTTATTATGACATATATATGTGGAACCAGACCTGGTTGCCACAGGAAACAGACATGGTACATTTCAAATAGAATAATTTGAGAAGGGCTATTTACATGCAGGAACATGTCTTGATGCTAGGCTTGAAAGAGTAAGAGGAGCAGTGAAGGAACTCCAGTTAAGGAAAACAGCCAGCCCCAGGCAATCTTTCAGAGGGCCAAGTAAGAGAGAAAGCACCCTGTCTCACACCGCTCCCTTCTCTGCCTTCAGCTCTCCACTCACCAAACCCAATCAGAACCCCCAGTTGTGTGGTCCAGATAGTTAGCTTCTGGTAGAGAAAAGAATCTTCCGGTGGAAGAGGTGAATGAGACCAGATTAGAGAGTAGTGGAAAATGAAAGGGGAGGAGAGGAGTCAGAGAGAAGTCATCTCGTACAATCCTGTTCTTCTAATCTGCAGCACCCACTCTTCTATTTGATTAGGATGAAACCTTCATTTTCCCAACAGAGGACTGCAAGAATTCCCATCAACTACCTTATCATGTTAGCATGATATGTTAAATGTAGACAAAATTATCCTTCTTTCAAAGACAAGGAAATTGTGTCTTAAAGAAATCAGTGACTTTCTCAAGATTTCACAGTAAATAACCAGCTGGACCTAAGATTCCTGAGCTAGAATCCTGGGAGCCCTTAGCTCTGCACAACCCTGGCAGATTTTTACCTCACATTTTTCTTTCTACATTTTCCTCAACATTTCCAGTGCATTCTATCCCTGGCTTACAATTTCATCTCTGCTTGGCCAAACAACTGAATCCCTCCCGCTGAACCATGAAAGCAGCTCTTTCCCAGCATAGCTACATTATCCTCTTTCCAAAAACAGTCGTGGATGAGAGCACCCGCTTACTCCCACTGGAACCTCGATCCCTAGCCACTGGTTCGTTTTCTTGCATCAAGGCCCTGATAATGCAATCACAGAATAATTCAACGCTTGAACATATCCAAAATTCTAAGCTATTTTCTTATGCCCTTGGTCACCTTGTTAGCTAAGAATATTTAAAACCCACAGATAATGTAAAAATTATTCAAGTCAAGGGCATGTTTCTTTTCTGTTTTGTAGCCTTCTTAACCTCATTATGTTAATTCTACCTAGGTAAGGATTTGTTAGATTTACACTTTCCTTTTCTCTTTTTTCATTCCCTCTGGAGCGGATAATGAATAAGGAAATGATATTAGAAAGTAGGATGATAAAAACAAATGAACAAACAAACAAACAAAGAACTGGTCTGGTAAGTGTGCTGGCTAGACAGACAGTTCTCCCATTAGGACTTGGCTGTCCAATTTCCCTTTGAAGAAATGCAATCACATTTCTTGGGGCAGAGGTTCGATTTGGAACACCCTTATTAAACGCATCCAGATCCTGCTGGTTTCATGGTTTACCAGCATATCTGATATCCAGAACACTTTGAGTACACTCTAAATTTAGGAGGGGAAAAAATAAACAAACACCAAAACCAACAGCTAAACAAACCCCACCGCCTATATTTTCTTGACATCCAAGTGGAAAAAAGAGCACAGATTCTAAGCAACCCCCAGGAAGTCCTCACATATAAACATGTCCATTTCTGCTTTGGAATCATTCACGATAAATCAGAGAATGAGTCAGCATTGCTTTTGCCATAGCTTATACATAGTATCTAAATGTTATACAACTATTAGATTACCTGAAGGACCGAGTCTAAAACATTTGGGCAACAGTGTCGTTGCTTATCACCAGAAAACATTGAGTACAGCTCTATCCTCTATCATTAGAATTTTACAAAATATCCTAGTCATTGAACTATATAAAAAGGTATAATTTGGCTTGACTTAATCTAGACCTTAAAAACAATAATCAGAAAAGATAACAAAACCTCTTGCAAAAGTATTTTAAAATAAGATGCTGTGTGTAACATTCTAATTTCTCACAGAAGAAATGACTAGAAATCAAAATATTCTATTTGGTTTAGTTGTTGATACCTAGAGGACGATTTTGGGAATGGCAGGGCTGGAAGGGTTAAAAGTAAAATATTACTCTAAGCACAGCCCACAAATAGTTTTTCTTCTCATAATATAACCATCTTTCTCATCTTTTTTCTTTTGTCTTTAGACATGCTATTTGTTCCCATGACGATCAGTTTTGGTGGTTTAAATAAAGAAACTAATTAGGTGCCATAGACTGCTGAGAGTTTCCTACTTGTTTGTTTTCTGTTTTATTTTTCAGTAATTTCTTTCACAAATAATCGCATGGCATCTACTACTCAGGCTAAACACTAAAAGAGCTAAAAAACCTAAATAGCGCAGACCTGCAGGGACTCACAATCACCCACAGATAATTTAAAAAATATATATTTATAGCAGTATTATTTTATTGTCAATAAAGTATCAGAGAAAATTAGTCATTTTTAGTTTGGAACTTTTTCTTCTCTGACCACATTAAAATGTCCCTTCCAGCCCTAACCAGATTGGCTCGGTGGATGGAGCTTTGGCCTGTGGACTGAAAGGTTCTGGGTTTGAATCTGGTCAAGGGCATGTACCTCAGTTGCAGGCTCCTCCAAGTCCTGGGCCCTGGTTGGGACTTGTGCAGGAGGCAACCAATTGATGTGTTTCTCTCACATCATTATTTTTCTCAGTCTTTCTCTCTCTCTCCCACTCTCCCTAAAAATCAATTGAAAAATATCGCCAGGTGAGGATTAAAAAAAAATCCCTTCCACTGTCACAAACTCCATCCCCATAATGGTTGTTTGACCTTTAAAAAAGCACAAAAATATGTAATTATTTCTTCCTATGTATTTTTTCTATTAGATTTAGCTTTAATTTAAATAAATTTTAACAAGTCATAGAGTGAATCATCCTCATTTTTCTCTTTTGACTTCATTGATTCAACAAATATCTCTGAGCACCTATTGGATGAGAGGTGCTGTCACATGTCCCATTGTGATTTAAAGAGAAAACTCACATTCTCTTGAACACCAAAAAAGAATTATATAAGCGTAGAGAAAATTTCCATCTAATAGTTTATGACTGCTTGTCATTGGATTCACTAGTTAAAGAACAGGATCGAATGACTAGCTTTCTTTCTATAAAAAAAAATTGTTCATAAGGTAAAGAGGATTTTAAAAAGATATACAAATAGACTCTACATAACTTGTAGAAGTATAAATCAATACAAGTACTTTCTAATATTGTTTAGCTGTATCTAGCAAATCTAAATATATATATACCCTATACATTGGCAATTGAGCTGAATTCTATGTAGTAATGAGAATGAAAAACTTACTACTTTATGTGACAGCATGGATGAGTCTCACAAATATAATGTTATATGAAAGAAACCAGATGCAAATATATACTGTCTTATTGCATTTATATAAAATCTTGAAACAGGAAACCTAATTTTATTAAAGTCAAAGTAGTAGTGTTTTTGGGGTGGGGAGTAGTTGGACGAGATCATGAATGATGAGTTTCTGGTATGCTGGTAAGTTCTCTTTCTTGATCTTGATGCAGATTTAGTTTGGGAAATACATTGAACATCATGCTTATAGTATATGTGCTTTTCTATACATACATTTTACTTCAATAAAAAAGTTTTTTAAAAAAACCCTAAAATAACCTTAAAAAGCATCATGATATACTGAAATTTACATGTTCACTTAATTTCCCTACCTTTTTTTTTTTATTATTATTACCATTAGAGGCCCAGTGCATGAATTTGTGCACAGGTGGGTCCAGCCAGCCCACCCCGATTAGGGGAGGAGGGGCCATGGGAGGTTGAAGAGAGACTGTAGGAGGTTGGCCACCAGCCCTGCCCCTGATCAGGAGGGTGATCTTGGGGTGAGGATACCGCAGGAGGTTGTCCGGCCTCACTCCTGATTTGAGGGCAGGGCTGATTGGGGCCAGGGCTGTGGGAGGTTGACTGGCTGGCTCCACCCCACCAATCAGGGGGCCAGGCTGGCCGGGGGGGGGGGGGGGGGGGGGAGGGCCCGCAGGAAGTTGGCTGGCTGGCCATGCCCCCTATCAAGGTGGGGTGCTGATTGAGGGCTGGGGAGGGGGAAGGGTCTGCGGGAGGTACAGGAGGTTGGCTGGCTGGCCCCACCCTTGATCAGGCCATTTGGCTGGCCAGAGTGCGTATTATAGCAACTGGTTCTTCCAGTCATTCGGGTCATTTGGCAAATATATATATTACTTTTGGTCTTCTTTATTGTTATTTAGTTTCGTTCTAGTATATGGTAGAAATTATATATATATTTTTTACCACATTCATTTTGTACTTACAAGGCCAATTTTCTTCTAGCAAGATTTTCCATTTATTGTTCTAGATGCCCAGGTTTTGCACAGCAATCTTATTATCAATCAGTGATGTGCAAACCTGTCAAAGTGAAGCAGAATTAGCTGTGAGTCTATAACTTTGACAAATGCCATTGCAGTCCAGCTCCCTGCTAATCACAGTTATGGCTACTGCATGGAGAAATGGTGCCTGAAAATTAATTAAATCCTATTATATAGACTAAAATGACAGGGAGAAAAAAACCAAAAAGGGAATGACAAACAGCAGCTTATTGAATTGAAGAGATATCTTGCGGTGTAAATAGAGAGATAATTAAATGCACCAAAGATACTACATTGGGAGGTGTTGCTTTGACCAGCAAGGACTGAGAAGTCATTCTGTTGAACTTGGAGAGGTTAAAGTCAGGGCAAGAAATAAAATGAAATTCAACTAGGGGAAAATAGAAGCTGTTATACCCAGGAAAAGTAATCTGAAACACAAATATTCTATGGGAGAGGGAAGCTGGAAAAGGCCACTACCCTGAGAGAGGCTTCAGAGAGTAAAAAGCATGACAAATTTGGTACCAAGACCTAATAGGACCAGAAGGAGAAAAAGGCCACTGGTCAGTCTCAACTCAGAGGGTTCAATTTTTCTTATTTCCCTTTAAGCTACCTTGGAGCTTCCTTCAAGGTTAATAGTAGTTTGGTAAGGCCAAACAATGTAGAAATAGGAAGTGTCGTGTAGAAATCACATGAAATGGAGTTGTATTTGGAGGGAAAAATTTTTGTCTCCGATTCTTGCACTGTTACTTAGACTGAAGACTAAAGGTCTCCTTTAAAAAGAAGTTGCATGCATATGCTCATTTGTGTGTGTGTGTGTGTGTGTGTGTGTGTGTGTATGTGTGTGTGAGTGAGTGTGTGTGTGTGTGTGTGTGTGTGTGTGTGTGTGTATTACTTGAATTCCCTTTTGTACCATTATGATTAGAGCACAGTTGATGAATCGACTTTAGAGGTGGCTAAGGTACCAATAACCGTGGTTTGGTTCTGCCCCACCTTGACCTCTAGCTCATCAAATATCAAAGTCAGTCTCTGGTACTTGGAATTTAGCCCTCCTTTCATACTGTCTTTTGGTTACTACATTTACTGAAACTGTGGATAATATAAGCTATTGCTGGATGCATGCTGTATATCCTATAAATAATTCATAGGATACATTGCATGCTCTATTTTGTGTTAAAAATTTCATTTGCTGATGAAAACACTGGTACAAGCAAGATGTCAATAAAATGAAGGCATGTGAATTTTAGAGAAAAGTACTCAAAATTACTATAATTCAACCAATTAAAAAAAAGTTCCTAGAGACATAGAGAATTTTAGAGTTTAAGGCATTTGCAAGAACTATGTAATACATTATGAAAAATGAAGAGGTAAATATTATCTTTTAAAAATATATTTTATGAATTTTTTACAGAGAGGAAGGAGAGGGATAGAGAGTTAGAAACATCAATGAGAGAGAAACATTGATCAGCTGCCTCCTACTACTGGGGATGTGCCTGCAACCAAGGTACACCTCCTACTGGGGATGTGCCTGCAACCAAGGTACATGCCCTTGACTGGAATCGAACCTGGTACCCTGCAATCTGCAGGCCGATGCTCTATCCACTGAGCCAAACCGGGTAGGGTGGTAAATATTATCTCAAACCAGACTAATTAGACTAGAAAAAGCAGAGTAAAACAAGACCTTTAGAGAGGGGACTCAGCTTAAAATGGAAGTATAGACTGAGGATAATTTAAGGAATTAACGGTGGTGGGAATAGTGGAGGTAAAGCCTTTCCATAACCTCTGAGGATATGATTCAGATTATATTCTCTGATTACTACCTTCCTCTGCACAATCCCTTAACCTCTAGTTCTGCCAACACAAAAAAGTCCCTAAATTCTTATGGGAGAGGAGAATGAGGGTATCAAAATTCTGGGTGACTCCTAAGCATATATAAGAAATTGGAAGAGGAGAGCTTGGAACTAATTCTGAGGGAAATGGGGCAACATGGGAGGCCCAATAGCTTCCATTTTATAGAATTACGCTGACATAAGAGTTGAAAATGTACTAACAGTGAATGATTCTTGGGCAGAAGAATCCTTCTCAAAGCTATTGTAACTGATGTACTGAGAAAGCTTGAGAGTTGATCTAAGAGAATAGTGATGGCAAGGGTAAGGGAGGGGGGTATTGGGGATATTCCTAAGAAGTAGAATTTACAAATCTGTTACTAGTAGAATATTGAAGTTAAAAAATGGATAGAAAGGGAATGCCAGCCGAAACAGGTTTGGCTCAGTGGATAGAGCATCAGCCTGCGGACTGGAAGGTCCCAGGTTTGATTCTGGTCAAGGACACGTACCTTGGTTCCAGGCACATACCCAGTGGGGGGTGTGCAGGAGGCAGCTGATCGATGATTCTCTCTCATCGATGTTTTTAACTTTCTATCCCTCTCCTTTCCTCTCTTTAAAAAATCAATAAAATGTATTTTAAAAAAAGAAAGAACAAAAAGGGAATGCCAGGGAAACTTCTGGGGTGAATTGTTTGTTCCAGTACAGGAAGAAATTTTTGTTGTGGCTTAAAGAGAGGAATGACTCATTTTGGACAAGCTGAGTTGTATGTGTCTGGTGCATGTAGAGCCTTCAGATAAAGTTCTGTCCTAAGGAATACAAATATGGGCCAATGGTAATTTTGGTTTCATACAATTTTAAAGGTATCGTAGTTGGGGTTCCTTTTAACAGATCCTGAGACAAAGACTTGGGTGCTGCCAGTTTATTTGGGAGTTGATCCCCGGAAGCACAGAGGCATTATTAGGAAATCAAATTTGTAAGCAGCCAGAGATTTAATTTCACAGGGGAGCCCTCTGAGAAACCGTGTGGGATATGCTTCAGAATGGACGCTGCCGGAGCATGGGCAAGCTGATGTGCTTTACCATTTTTCATCCTTCATGGGTAATTGTTTGCTTTGTTCTGGTTTTGCCTAAAGAAATGAGAATTCTGACAAGACACAATGAGATCCATTTACAATGGAAAAAATCATGTATGTTGTCATATGTTGGTATTTGCTGGAGGCATTGTGGGTTGCTCATCCAAATGGTTACTCTAGGCAGGGGCTGGAGTTACAGCACAGACTTAGTCCTGTTGGCAAATGTTGTTCAAGGGCATTGGCAATGTCTGATTTCAACACATAGTTGGCGGTGGTGATTCACCAGGCGAGGAGAACAGCATGCCGAGTGTTGGTGTTCTTAGTAAGGTCAGACAGAGAGCATGTTGACCGTTAGAAATCAGGAGGTAGCATTTTTTTTATGTTAAAATGCACTACTCCCTCACCTTGAAACAGGGAACTGCAAGTATCAAGCTCAAGAAAATATGAAAAGCTTAAAGAGATTGCTGGAATCCAATTAATGAGGAAGCCCGTCCTCTAAATTGGGAGATAGGACAGAGAATTAAAGTTTATAAACCAAAGGAACATTGCAGGAAACTGTGGTTATTGGTTTGTTCCTAGTCGTGAACTCCATTTGATATGGGACTAGAGCAACTCAGCCACTTCCCAATCCCTGTTGGAACTGATGTGTGAGCCTGCAGGTGGGTGTCAGTTGGTAGTACACGAAGGTGGGGCTGGAGAGATGCCCAAACATAGAGTTCCAGCAGAGCCTCATATTTGTCAGCTAAATAGACTCTTGACATCTTTGAAGAACTGAATACATTCAGTCATCATATTTCTCCAATGGAGTCACAGGCACATATATTTCTAGAATGTCAGTTTAAATAATTAATGCCCATAAAAAGGTATTCATGCATTTGTCAGTTTCTACTTAAATGGTTATGTTTTCAAAATAGTTATTATTCTCCTTTTATGAGTACTGTGCAGAATATAAAAAGTAATAAAATACAGTTCCTTGCAGAAGCCTACAATATTATTAAATGTACACAATTACCACATTGGATGTGTCTCTAGCACCTGGCATACTGTTCAGTATATAAATACTTGGTAAATATTTACTAAATTAGGAGCTCATAGGAAATCCAATGTTTTCCTAATGTAATTAAAAACCCTTTTCTCCCATGTTTAGCAACGGAGAAAGCCTCTCCAACTGAAAAGGAAAAGATGAACGTTTTAGCACAAATACTTACCTCTAATTTTTATCTTCCTACTGGGGTCTCACTAATTCTTATTGCCAATTTGGGGACATAAGGAGGCATTGACTTCCCAAGGGTGAACACATGGCCCTTCCCCATATACTGCAAACCACACTGAGGTTCAGATAAAACATTTAATGGCTAGACTTTGCATAGCACCCACACATGGTAAATACAGCTGGCCACAGGTTCCACCAACTGCAAACCAAAAATATTCGGAGAAAAAACGTTTTGTTGTTGTTGACATGTACTATGTACCGTATTTGCTGGCGTATAAGACGATTTTTTGGCCCTGAAAAATATGCCTCCAAGTGGAGGGTAGTCTTATACGGCGAGTATATAACAAACTCTGTATTTTGAGTGGAAATGTTTAGGGGGTCATCTTATATGCCCAGTCTCTTATACGCTGGCAAATACAGTATTTTTCAGGGCCAAAAAATCGTCTTATACGCCGGCAAATACGGTAGTTACCTAGGATGGTTGCATATGTACTGAATATGTACAGACTTTTCTCTTGTCAGTATTCCCTAAACAATATAGTATAACAACTCTTTACATAACATTTACATTGTATTGGGTATTATAACTAATCTAGAGATTTAAAGTATATGGAAGGATGTGTGTAGGTTATATACAAATGCTATGACGTCCTATCTAATAAAGAGGGACTATGCTAATTGACCCTCACACTGTCATAAAGTTGGTGGCACCCATAGCCAATAAGGAGGGAATATGCTAATTGACTGCCATGCCCTCAAAGTTGGTGGCGCCCAGTCCCCTCAGCCTCTCTGGGTTGGCAGGCATATGGCAAGGCTGGGCCCAGCTGCTTCACGCTCCTGCCTCCAGAGTCCCCCAGTTCCCTCAGCCCCCCATCTTCCCAGGGCTGATCTGAGGCACAGGAAAGCCTTGGATCATTGCTAACCAGCTGCCCAGGGTTGACCCGAGGTGCAGGCAAGCCTCAGATGGTGGCTGCCCAGCCAACTGGGCTAGCTTGAGGCACAGGCAAGCCTCAGATGGTGACTGCTCAGGCAACCAGGGCCAGCCGAGGCTTGCACTGCCAGCAGTGGCAGCAGCAGAAGTGTGATAGAGGCATCACCTTTTCCTGATCACTGGGTTGCCTCCCACCCATGAGGGCTCCTGGACTGTGAGAAGGGGAAGGCTGGTCTGAGGGACCCCCACCACCAGTGCATGAATTTTCTTGTACTGGGCCTCTAGTTTTATTATAAGGTACTGAGCATCCACAAATTTTGGTATATATGGGTGGTGGAAGGTGTCTTGGAACCAGTATCCTAAAGATACCAAGGGATGACTGTACTATATAAGTACTTTATGCATATTAACTCATTGAATCCTCACAAAAACTTGTGGTGTAGGTACTATACTTATGGAGAAACTGAGGGACAGAATGATTAAGTAACTTGCATACATTTACCTAGCTAGGATATGCCAAGCCAGGAGTATAGCTCAGACAGTGTGACTTCAGGGTCTACCTTTGTAAGTACTACTCTCTCCTAGTCCAAGACTTTATTCAGATTCTCAGTGGGCATAGAGAAGTTATCCCTGGGAAAAACATATGATGGACAAATTGCTTATACAGTGACACTTATCTGAATCTTTGCTCTTGAGCAAGTTTCACGTGTTAGGTGCCATCTTTACCTTCTGCTCTGCCGTATTCTCTCTTGTGAATATTTCTTTTCTGCACCCATTATGACTAGAGAGCAATCTGGTTCCTGAGTAGAGGTGGCTGGGGATTGAGACAATGAAAGAGAGAGACAGACACAGAGTTAGAAGGAAAAAGCTGGGGCCTGGTGGGACCACTGTCCTCTGACAGGGACAGGGACCCAGAGCCAATACAGCGCGTTTATTTTATACAGCAAACACAGGAGGTTTTATTAAAAGGCAAGACAGAGGAGATTATGCGCATTCTTGGGCTGCCCAAGTCATTTTCATTCCTGGTGCTTGGCTGGGTTTAAATAACAATACCCACCCCTGGCACCTGGGCTGAAGGTCAAGCTGACAACACTCCTGCCTTTTGGCAAAGCATGTGTCCAGGAGGTGGCTCTGCCAATGCCACTGGATTCAGCTGACAATAATTAAAGAAATGTCCATGTGCCTTCCCAGGCACTCTCTACATACTCTTTCTAAGGCTCCCTTCTACCAGGACCTGTCCCTTTCTCGTGTGACTGAAAGGAGAATTATTCTACTTGCCATGCGTCTTTTTAAGTGAAAATAATAGGGAAACTGTAAAGAACTCTTTTTTTGTTACTCCTCACCTGAGGATATTTTTCCATTGATTTTTAGAGAGAGTGGAAAAGAGAGGGAAAGACAGCGAGAAACATCGATGTGAGAGAAACACATTGCTTGGTTGCCTCCTTCATGCACCCTGACCAGGGCCCAGGCCAGGAAGGAGCCTGCAACTGAGGTACGTGCCCTTGACTGGAATCAAACCCAAGACCCTTCAGTCCCCAGGCCAAAGTTCTATTCACTCAGCCAAACCAGCTAGGGCTATAAAGAAATATTAAAAGGCAAAATGTTATTATATATATTTAGTATACATAATTATAGTTAAAGTACTTTGTTCTAACATCCCATATTAGGTGAAAATGGCAAACATATCAGCAAGAATGTTCACAGAATCTTAATCAGTGATCCAGTCAGTTTGGTAATTATACGCAGAAGCATCCTGAAGAAAGGTGAACATGCAGATAAATGTAATGCTGACATAGAAAAGGTTGGACCTATTGTTTACATTAAAGAAATAATGAGTTAGATTTATATTTGGATCAGTTCATGCTCTACTACTGATAAAAACTACTTGGAAGTATAAAGATGTGGACACAGGAATTTTATCACTTCTTCATCATGCATTCATTACCTACAAAGCAGTTTGAGCATTACTCCTATCAATTTTAAATTTTGTTTTTCCTCCTGGTATGGAAGACAGCACATTGATTTGTATATTTTGTCTAACACATTTCTAGGGGAAAATAATTCAAAAATACAACTTCATATTTCCTTTGGATGTGTGTATGATTTGCCATACTTTAGGGTTTGTTGTATAACTGTGCAGTAAGTACTGAAAGGCTGGATATGATATTTTAGTGACTTCGTAGATTTTACCTAAACATGCATATTGACACAACAAGAAACATTTTTTTAATCTTTCTGAAAATTAGCAGTACATCTGTTCACTGTTAACATCTAATTACCAATAAAAACACATAAAAAGAATAAACTGAGGGGCTTTGTTATTGTTGTTTTCTCCTGAGGCAAGTATCTAGTCTTGTTCTGTGCCAAGTTACTTTTTAAAGAGTAAAAAAATATTTTTTCAGTTCAAAAATAAAATATTCCTGTACCAGATTTATGGAACCAGCAGCACATGCATTTGCATTTTTCAACTCAGACATGACAAACATCTAAGCAATTTAGGACTGTTACTCATAAATCGTGTCCACTCTGGTGGACTCAGTCCTACATTTTTGGAGCTGCTTCCCACTCAAGAATAAAAATGAATTTTAAAATCTGATTGCATTATACTGAGCACAGAATAAATGTTTGTGAATATGAATATGCAGTATAAAATTAGAGGTTAATGAAGTCTTAAGTTTTGAATTAGTATGAAAATGGAGTTTTCTGAACTCCCTGGGTACTAGACATTCCACAGACTGAGATAATGTTGGGAGAATTTCTCTACCAGACAGAATAAATTCAGGATTCCATGGGAGAGGCAAAAGCACAAAAGGTCTGAAAATGCTGTTATATGGGGCCTGGGTGAAGAAATTGGGGGGTTTACCTGGAAGGCCTGAGGTCAAACACTATATTGTTCTTTGAATTTATGAAGAGCAAATATTGAAGAGGGAATGCACATTCTCTGAGCACTCTCAGAAAACAAAACCAGGACCAAGGAGATAAAGATAACATATTTCTGCTCTTTCTAACATCAGATCTTCAGAAGGTGGTAGGCTCTCCAGGTCAATAAGTATTCAGGTAGAAATGGGATGATGATCTATCTATCTGTTTAGATAGACCTGAATTGATGGAATTTTTTCAATAGGTGGGAGGTGGAGTTAGGTTATTTCTAGAGTCTCCTTCCTACTTTATGTTTTTTGTGTGTGTTTAATTTAACCTCATTACTATCCTATATTGAAGGGCACAAATTCTGAGCAATCTAGTTTTTCTGATCCAGTGTGGAAATGCCCCATTCACTGTTTCAAACAGAGTGGCTTATAATTAACCATAGGATCTAATTTCTACAGACCATATTAACACATTGAATCATTCATTATCTCAGACATCTGCATAATAAAAAGACAGTTACAAAATTAATTATAAAAGTAATGCTAACGCCCGGCCAGCCTTACGGTTGGTTTATTTGAAACAGGACCTAGGCATTGTCACATGCTCTTACTTCCTTCAAAATTTCTTTTAATATAAATGAGCCCGCACTCCCATTTTCTTTCCCATTTTTCCTGCCTATTTTCTTATTTTTCATTTGTATTGATTTCAGAGAGGGAAAGAGAGCAGGAAACATCGATCATGAAAGAGAATCATGAATCAGCTGCCTTCTATACACCCCTCCCCCACATTGGGGATGGAGCCCACAATCTGGCATGTGCCATGACCAGGAATGGAATTGTGATCTTTTGGTTCACAAGTCAACCACTGAGCCATGCCAGCCAGGCCTGCCTATTTTTTTATGGCAGGAGTCAGGCCCATGTTCCTATGGAATGCTTCATATTATTGATTTGGCTGTTTTTATTTGTTTGTTTGTTTGTTTGTTTGTTTGTTTGTATAGTGTCACTTAACTTGTTCCTTTACTTCCATTACATTTTTTGATAAGTGGGGATTGGTACCAGAGGCTTGATTAGATTCAGCTTCAATATTATTGACAAAACTCTTATATAGGAGAGGCTATGTACTTTATATAGCGTATCACCTCAGAGGATGCATAGCATCGATTGTCTTACTATCAATGGTGCTACATGTGATCCGTGAGTTTAGTTGCCAACAGCCTGCTCCTGCCATTGTCAATTTCCCACTCAACCTTTCATCTGGATTCATCTGTTGATACTCATTAAAGAATCAGTTGTTTTATTAGGGATTGCAAAGTGCTTATTCTTTAATTGGCAGTCTAAACAATGGTTCATAGTGCAAAGACAAACTAAATGCATATTCACTTATTAGCCAATTTTGATAAAGACCTTATACTCTTGTTTCTTTCAATTTTGTCCAATCATTATAATTTTTCTTTCTGTTTTATTTATTTTGGAATATTATTAGACATTTGAAATATTTAATTCAGTATATTTATAAATTATATTCATTATTTATTATTCAAATTTATGCTCAAATTGTCTGTTCATGTTAACTCTGGTATCTTTTTTTGTCACTACCTTTTAGTTTTTGATAGCTTCCCTCTTGTTATAATAATATGTTTTTACTAGAGATCCTATGCACTGAATTTGTGCAAGAGTAGGCCTTTGCAGCCCTGGCTTCGTCCAGGAGGTCGTCTGGACTGTCGTTCCGCTGTTTGGCTGTTTGGTCAATTTCCATATTACACTTTTATTATTATAGATGTGTTTTGACCCAAACTTGAAAGTGAACTGCATGACATGGGGACCCAACACTTCACACTGAGTGAGTACCCATCAACCACACAGAAAAACTGGCAGAACATTTGTACTTACTGAGTTTGGAGGACAAATGTTTTGGTTTGGAAGTGTCCATGAAAGCAGCGATAGCAAAAGTGCCATACAAGTCCCATGGTTCTTATCTGAAATTCAGCAATTAAGATAAATGCCTTTTAGATCATTATATGACTTTGGTCATTTTCCAGAACACTGAAATGGTTGTTTTGTCAATTTTTTTATAGCTTTATAATTGCTATTTTGTGAAAGGATTTGCTCATTTTCTCACTTGGCCATAGCTAAAAATCTAGCCTCAGCTAAGCATTTTTATTACTTTTACATTGTCAATCAATCAATAGTCATTGGTATCAATTCAACAGCAACAAGAATCCCCAATATGGGGGCAGTGAAGAAGAAAACTTTATTCAGTCAAACAGCTCATTTGTGATACAGCATGGCTGTGAGAATGGCATGGCTATGAGAGAAGCATGAGACTGTTGGACAGCTCAACAGTGTTACAGTTCATTATGAATCTCTGCTGGGGAGCACAGGAGACTTAGTTGGGAAGTTGTCAGAAGGACATTTTAGTAAAGGGAAGTGTGTGGAAGGCCACCTTCCTGTTTATCAGAATTCCCATTTAGGGGAGACTTAGGAGAGTGTTGAAGAAGGTGGCACCCCTGATTATTTCTCTTTTTTAAAAAAATATCTTATTGATTTTTTACAAAGAGAAAGAGAGAGGGATAGAGAGTTAGAAACATCAATGAGAGAGAATCATCAATCAGCTACCTCTTGCACCCCCTTGCCCCCACTGGGGATGTGCCCGCAACCAAGGTACATGCCCTTGACCAGAATCGAACCTGGGACCTTTCAGTCCGCAGGCCGACGCTCTATCCACTGAGTCAAACCGGTTTAGGCTTCTGATTATTCCTTGCCCTTTCCAAACAACCCTGTGCACCTGCAGATCCCGGGTGTTGACTGGAATCCTTATGCTTAACCCCTGGATGCCCTTGCCTAGAGACCATGTAAACATGTGTGTTCTCCCAAGACTACTCACCCTGCTGATTGTATCTAAAGATAAAAATTCCAATAAAAGGCTAACAAAACAGGCAATTAAAGCTGCTCTGGCCACTAGAGCCAGGCGTCCCTTAGCCCTCTCTTTCACAGTCCACCTGTATCTGAGTGGTCTATCCATCCTTCCTTCAGGGGCTGCTGGTGGGCCCCGGCAAGGTGGCACCCTGTGTGAGGAGCCCCGGCACAACAGCCCGCTATGAAACAGCAGGGTTGTGAGGCCCTGGGGAGAGATGGCCCTGGGGCAAGGAGTCCCTAGCTAGGTTTAGGTGCTCTCCACTTAGACAGCTCTGCTCTGCTCTACTCCATTCTGGTTCAGTCTGCCCTCCTCTGCCTGCTCTTCTCTGCTCTGGCCAGATGAGATGTCTTTTGTGTTTCATCTTCACTGTTTCAGCTCCAGCCTGGGGAAAGTGCAATCTCCAATGCGCTGACTAATATAGACAGAAGTCCCTGCCCTTGGTTCCTGGTTCTTTTTTTCTCATGCAAATTGGGACTTCCAATCCTCACAGTCTGATTGCACCCCCTTGCCCCCACTGGGGATGTGCCCGCAACCAAGGTACATGCCCTTGACCAGAATCGAACCTGGGACCTTTGGTTCAAATCGAACCTGGGACCTTTGGTCTGATTGGTTCAAAAATTGCTGTCCTGATTATCAGAATGGAGCTGCTCTAATTGGTGAAAATGGTGATGGGGGATATAGGTGCCCAGCTCTGATTGGAGGGGGAAGCCTCAGTCCTATTGGTTTAAATACTATTCCAAGGTCACACTTATAAGGGAGAGCTAAGATGATAGGAACATAGTGCAGACAGGTAGTTAGTGTGGGAGGTAGTCAGCTTAGTGTAGGATTCTCCCTGAAGTGCAGTTTGCTTGAGGCCTCTGTGTAGAAATTGCTGCTACTCTCTGTTGTTGTTTTTTTTTAAATTGGAGCTAACTTAAGCCACTGAGAACCCCTTCTTAGTAGGTATCTTCTTTCTCAGGGTCCATCACATCAACAACTAAAGATTTCAAAAGAGTGAAGAAAAGTAATAACCACAATAATTAACAAGATGTTTTCCCCTGGCCTGGTGGCTCAGTTAGTTGGAGTGTCATCTTGCACACCAAAGGTTGCAGGTTCAATTCCTGGTCAGAGCACATACCTAGATGTTGGATTTGATCCTGGTAGGAGAATGTACTATAGACAACCTCTTTCTCTCTCTCTCTCTCTCTCTCTCTCTCTCTCTCTCTCTCTCTCTCTCCCACGCCCTTCATCTCTCTCTCTCTCAAAAATAAGTAAAACATATGTTGGGGTGCATATTTTGAAAAAAGAGATGTCTTAACATTCTTCTGTTGTAAGCACATTTCTGGGTATAGTCACAATTACTTATTTCTCTTCAGAAGCTGTGGTTGGTAGTTATAGACATTTTTGATTAATTAAAAACAAAAAAGCAAATTAGGATTTAATACATTTAGTTTGTTTTCTAGACAATGTCTTTTAAAACATGGAGTCTATTGGGGAAGGAGGTAGTAAATAAGTGGTGTTTGGTGGTTGAAAGTTCGGATTTGTACTTTAAAGAAAGTTTAGAGCAGCCGTTTAACTGAAACCCAGCAAATCTTGAAAGAAGTAAATGAGATCAACATTCACTTCCAAGGCTTTCCAAGAATGGCTTTGGGGTTAGGAAAGTAGATATCTTTTGGTAAAACTAGTGACTATATTGATATAACTCCTCTCTGTGTTTCTTCTCTTTTGCTAATGTCAATAAAATCTACAACTTAAAGCTGTAATATTGTCTATATAAACTTAAAATCCAGGCATCCTGCTCAAAAACATCTTCTCCAGTGGTGTCTGCTAACCCAAACTTGGGGATTTCTCACATTTAAATGTCCCCTATAATTGTACTGAAAATATCAAGGGGCATGCTATGTAAAAGGGACAATTGCCTAACCACTGAGCTGTACAACTCAAACCAATGCAAAATAAACTTGTGAGAAAACTGTAGAATAACAGGAAATTCCCCCTATGACTGTGGACATTTTTTTCAAATGCAAATATCACTGGCTAGGATGTCAAACTCACATATTCTATCCTCTTATCTTAGCAAACAAACCTTTGTAAAAACAAAGTTTGCATGTTTGAAAGGTAAACTACTACAATTAATTACAGTTATGCATATCTAATTATTCTGTTGGTGGGTTAGTAATGTTTAGGTGAATAATAAAATAAGCAAATACATTTATTGATGATCATGTTAATTTCATGAACTTTTTTTTTCTTGCCTTAATGTCAAGCAAAATCCCTAATTACATTATTCTAGCCAATATTTTCATATTCTTTGGGGAAATTATTTATGCTGTTTACACTAATGATCTAAACCAAAATGATCTATCAAGATTAAAAGCCACTGCCTTTTGACCCAGGGATTCCACTTCTGGGCATATATCCTAAGCATCCAAAGCACCAATTCAAAGAATATATGCACCCCTATGTTACTATCAACTTTATAATAGGCAAGATGTGGAAACAACAATAGACATTCTCCCCCTCTTCCTTTAGTAGAAATCTGTTTTCAGCTGTGCATGTGACCATCTAGAATAGAGACTATTTTTAGCCCCCTTGCTGAAAAGAAAGCATAACTATTGCTTGGAACTTTCTGGAAGGCTGATTAAAGAAAGCTGACTTCTGGGAGGTTGCCCTTTGCATGTTCTGCTCCTTGAAATGCAGTGAGATAGAGATCTAGCAGCCATCTTTACCTTTAAGGATGGAAGCCATTTGCTGGTATATTGGAGCACAAAGAAGGGATTCTGATTTCCTGAAGACACTTTGGAGAAAATACATCTTTGTGTGTTTAAGCCACAATTTTTAAGTCTGTGTAATTGCAGCTAAATATAGGTGCTTACTAAATACACTTTCAAATTTAATTTGATCTGTGTCTGATGTTGAGCATACAAATATATTTTGGATTTCCAGTTTATCTCTCAAGTTTAATAATTCATTGATACTTCTTAGAGAAAAATCTTTATTTCAAAACATCAATTGGTTCCCCAAGGAATGAGAGATTTTTTATAGTAATATTTGATAGTCCCTAAGAGACCACAGCATTGATTTTACCTCTACCAGGAAGCCTCTCCATTTAACAAGTGTTTCCATGCAAAGAAGGATTACCGAAGACAATATAATTATTACCTGAGAAGTTGTGATTAATCTTACTGCACACGTTTCCCCATCATTCTCAAGCAATATATTATTAGATTTACTTGTTTTTGAGTCTATAAAATTATAGCTTACTGTATTTTGTCTTCTGAGACCTACTTTCCTTTCTCAAAATTGCATATCCAAGCTTCATCTGTGATTTAACGAGTCACTAAAAGCATGATTTAGTGTATAATTAGCTGTCATAATAGACAAACCCTCAAATCTCAATACTGCGACACAAAAGAAATTCATTTCTCTCCTGCCTAAAGTCTGAAATGTTCATGCTTTCATAATGGGTGGCTGTTGTCCACGTGGTAAATTAGGGATTTAGCATTTCTCCATCTTATTCTCTGTGTCTTCATATATGGCTTGTCGAGTTGCAGAGGGAGGAAAAACATGGAGGATTCATGTAAGATGTTTCTATGGGTCATGCCCACAGGAGGCACAAATCACTTCCTCTTGTGTTCATTTGTAAAAACGTAGTCACGTGGTATGGCAGCCATGGAGGTGCGCTTCTCAGATTCTTTCCAGAAGCTGCTGAAAGGAGTACCGTGAGCTGACTGCCTCCAGCTACAGCACCTTTAGAATCCATCACATCATAACTGCTGGGGCCAGACTTTTCCCAGACAGTTCCCAGCCAATGGGTGAACACTGCGAGTGGGCCTGGATCTTTCTATCCAGGGCTGAATTTATCAATGGGCAGTCTTTGTGCTGGAGCTCCACATAAGACTGACATGAACTTTCTTGGAGTTGTATGCCGTCTCATGTTTAGCTGCTCATCCTCCCTTTCCCTCTCTTTTCCTGTGGGGCAGACCCGAATCATGGTTTAAGGGCTCTGTCTGCCCTTTGTTGCTCACAGGGATCATTCTCAATAAAACTCTTGTACTCCTAGTTGCATCTTTGTGATGGCTTCTTAGAGGATCCCAGCTGACACACATGGTCACACATGAATAGAAGGGAGGCTGAAAAATGAATTCTAGCTATTTGTCCAGGATGAAGAGGAAGAAGTAGCTGCTTTGACAAGCTAATCAGCATCTGCTCTAATTTACCTCATTTATTTTTATTGATGCATGATAATCTTTTGTTAATATACCGCAATCTATCTTGTTCTTTTACCTGTCAGTGGACAATTAGAGTTTTCTGATGGGTTTGAGGGATTTTTTTTCCTTTATAAAGATTGCTGTCATGAAGAATCTTGCATGTATTTTGGAACATAATTGTGAAAGTTTCTTAGTTATATGTACTTATGTGTACATGTTCAAATTGGTGAGATTATGTCCCATTGTTTTCCAAAGAACGTGTATCAATTTATACTCATGCCAATAATGTATAAAAGTCTTCTTTGGTCCACCTCCTCTCCTTTAATTGTTTTATTACACTCTGAATTTTTGTTATTATTGTAATATATAAGATAATATTAGGAGGAAGTAATAATTTTCCTTTGTCCTTCACAAGTTGTAGGATGTAGTACAGAAGCTTTATCAACATTTGTCCTAGTATAGACAGCCTTTCTATGTATTACCTCATTCATACCATGCATTCCACTCAGGTCATCTCTGCTTATTTTTCCTTCATTGCTACCATTTATCATCTTTTGCTTCTTCGTCAAGGGTTTTTTTTTTTTTTTTTTTTTGCTTTGTCTTTCTCCTTTAATATTCTCTAATTGTTTTCTTATTAAAAATAAAAGTTCATCTGACATTTTCTTTTGATTAAAATTCATCTCAGAACACTTAAAGAAAATTAAAACCACACTAAATAAATAGAGAAAATAAACTGGAGAAAGGGGAGTCACGTGATGCATGCAACTCAGGGAAATGACATGGTTTTCCTATTCCCACACTCAACTTACTACATACGTAAATATACATGCATACGTATAAGATGCTTGAGTGTATATATGACTGTATGAATATATAAATATATGTATATACACAGTTATATACATAATACTGTAAGATATTAAACCTATATATGCATTATTATGTGTGCATTATATATATATAAATTGTATATATGGTATACATAGATAAATAGATACATTCAACCTACCTAACACAACATTAAAACTACTGACAGTACAGTAGATTAGTGTTAGTGAACAGTATTGAAGTTTCTGATAGAGAAAAACAGGTACTTAGAAAAACATGGTCCAATTTTAGAGACCACATTTCCACTAGATGTTTGAGGCTGTTGCCTTCCTTTATGGCTTGCTGAAATTTATCACTGGGCAGCATTACACACTTTCTTCTCTCATGTGTACAAAAAGATGACTTAAATGATGGGAAAGTCTCTTTTAGGTAGATTGTTGTGTTTGTTAACAGAGGTCCTCCTGTTCGCCATGACTACAAATTTTGGAGCCACTGTAAAGATTAAAGACTACAACATTCTTCGGGACTATCAGTGACAGCATCCTGAACTTCAGCAGAATGTGGGGGAAGCAGCTGACCAATGCTTAGTGTAGTAGTATAAAGGAGAGGCCTCATTAGTGTGGCCTATGAGAACTACCTTTTCTCCAAAGAGTCCAGAGCAGCAATTACAACCAAGCTATGAAAGGAGAGCAACCTCACCTGAACCATAGTATAATGGCACCCTGGGCACTTCCAGCTCCTTTCTTTATACCATAGTGCAAAGAAGATGGAGTGAAAATGGTAAGAGAGCAGACCTTGTGTCCAAAATCAATCATCAAGCTTTGATAATTTCCTGCATGCAAGCTGCCGGAGACACAAGTTTAGCTTTCCCTCTGGGGAAAAGAGAAAGGCTTTGGACTTAATATGACTTTGACTTTGTAAAAACAAAACAAAAACAAAAACAGGGACTGCATCATAAAAACTTGGATAAAACTGTTTTCATAACTGCAAGTGGCTGGAAAGCTATGAAATTAAGTTATTAAACTCCTCTCAAATAAGGAGGGACTGAGAACACAGTTGGAAACAATAATTAAAAACACAAGACTTTGGATAAAGATGGCAAATTGGAGGTTCTTGAATTTCCCTTCTCCCATGGATGGGCCAAATACACAGCTATACATAGAAAAATTCCTTCTGAGACAAACCCAGTAACTAGTTGAGTGGCTCCTACACATCAGATGACAGAAAATACCCAAATTGAAATGGCCTGCATCTATTGCTGATAGTCATCTTCCTTTCCAGAACACTGTTAGATCTTGACACATGCTCAATCACAAAGAGCCACTGAGCACCAAGACAATGTCTGGGACAATCATAAAGCTTTGAGAGGTAATCAGAAGCTTGGGCCTAAGTGATTGATGTGCTGCATCACCTACATGGAGCCAGTCCATCAAGACTGGGTGAGGTGGCTGTTGTTAAAATGTCCATACTATCTAAATAAATCTACAGATTAAATGCAGTCCTTATCAAATTCCAATTTTCTCAGAAGTAAAAAGGAAATTCAAAATTTGTATGGAACCACAAAAGACCCCAAAGAATCAGGGCAATTTTTATAAGGAAGAAGAAAACTAGAATTGTCACACTTTCTAATTTCAAATTATATTACAGAGATATAGCAATCAAAATAGTATAGTGTTGACATGTATACACACACGGAACAGAATACAAAAAACCCTGAAGTAAGCCTATATATATATATAGTTAATTAATATTTAACCAGAAGCCAAGAATATACAATGGGAAAAAGATAGTCTCTTTGATAATGGTGTTAGGAAAACTGGATATTTACATGCAAAAGAATGGAACTGGCTCCTATGTTATACCATACCAACAAAATAAACTCAAAATGGATTTAAGACTTGCATGTAATAACTAAAACTACAACCAAATTCTAGAAGAAGACATAGGGCATGAATTCCTTGATATTAGTCTTGGCAACGATGTTTTTGAGTTTGACATCAAAGCAAAAGTAAACAAATGGGACTGTATCAAACTAAAAGACTTCTGCACAACAGGAAATCAACATGAAAAGATTCTTCAGCAAAATTAAGAAATTTAATATACTAGCAGATCCCAGTTTCTTTAACTATAAAATCATGGGTTAATTCAGTTTGTCAATATTTATTAAGCACTTTCTATATGCTAACCACTTTTATAGACAACAAAGGTGCATTATAATTGTTAAAAAGATATTTTTTCTAATAGCCTGTGATTTGTACATTTATTTATTACATCTGTAATTTAAGAATGAGCAGTTCTGTGAAGATAATTGTCACAACTCATGAGGTGCCCTGATTATAGAAAGGGCAGCTAAGAATAAAGAGCTTGTAATGTTTAAAAACTGTTTCTAGCAAATGAGTCCAGTCCCTATCTTACCTAATAAAAGAGAAACATGCAAATTAACCATCACTCCGCTGTGCCCACAACCAGAGTATGCAAATTAACCCAACAAAGATGGAGGTTAATTTGCATATGCAGATGCTGAGGGGCAGGGAGGGGTGTGATGCCTGCTATGAGGGGGAAGGGGGCAGAGGAACTACTGGAGCCAAGCTCTGCACATGCACAGAAGGAGGATGAGGACTTGCTGACTCCAGGCAGGCTGGGAGCTGGGATGTGCCTGCTCCAAGGCAGCTGGGAGTGAAGCCAGGAGAAGAAAGGCATATTTTTGCATGAATATCGTGCAATGGGCCTCTAGTCCTATACAATAAAAGGGTATTATGCAAATTGACAGGACAATGGAGCGACTTGTCACTATGAGGCTCACTGACCACCAGGGGAGCAGACGCTCAATGCAGGAGCTGCCCCCAGCCTGCAGGCCCCGAGCACCCAATGGCAAATGGGGTACCAGGGGTGGGTGGTGGTGGGGAGAGGAAAAGATGACCCTGATTGCAGGCCAGGCCTAGGGACTGTACCTGTGCATGAATTTCATGAACTGGGCCTCTAGTTTATTATATTTAGGTGAAAGTATGAGAGCATTTCCTTAATGTGTGAATATTACTCTGTGGCATGCGTGTTAAGGCAGGAGGGGTAGGTTGTGGGTATGCAGGCACCATTGGTAGGCTGCCACATGGTGAACTCAGTAAAAAACATGATAATATTTGAGGTAATTGAGAAATAAGGGGTCAGGGAAGGTGCTAAGAAACCAAAATCCAGCTAGAAAGGATAAATGGTTCCCCAAGCCATCACTGCAACTCCCAGTCCTAGAAGACTTTGAATTTGCAAATTAAAAGTTCAAGATATCCACTGTGGTCCCTCCTTCACACTGTCAGGGCTTTCCATTGCTTTCATCCATGCTTAAATTGGTAGATATGTGGGAGTAGCATTGCCAGTTAATATAAAGTCAGGAAACACAAAGGACTCACTTTGCCTGAAGAGCTAAGAAATAAACAGATTTTGTTTTGTTTTAGAGCAAAATGAAATGCTTTAAACTCAGTCATTTGAAGTCATTTTGTGTTTAATGGAAATGAGGGATGAATGTGGGTGGAGAAAATTACTCTCCTGGTCCCAAGGAAGCCTTACAGAAAAAGTGTTCTGCAGGCACCCAACTCATCTGGGGAACTGCTGTAAAACCTAAGCACTGGGCTGTCGCAGCTTAATATTAGCTCCATTTCTGGTACCATGAAGAGATGGGAAAAGTCCATTCAGATACTTTCAAGACCATCCTTTTTTTAAAAATTAGGTTTATATCATAACACTGATTACCATTTCATCACTTAACCTCCATTCTGATGAGTTAAAGCTATAAAATCCACCATGTGGGCCTGGTGGCTCACACACAAAGATACTACAGGGCTCCTTCATATAATAAACTAGAGGCCCAGTGCATGACATTTGTACACTGGTGGGGAGGGTCCATCAGCCCGGCCTGAACCCTCTTGCAGTCTTGGACCCCTTGGTGCTGCTGTGGTGGCAGGAGCAGAGTTGGGAGAGGCACCAGCCACCACCATTGCTCTCACTAGCCATGAGCCTGGCTTCTGGCTCAACAGCTCTCACCCTATGGGAGCACACTGACCACTAGGGGGAAGCTCCTGAATTGAGTGTCTGTCCCTTGGTGGTCAATGCATGTCATAGCAACCAGTCATTCTGTGGTTCTGTCTACTTGCATATTAGGGTTTTATTATATAGAATGGCATAATACAAATGGATGTGACTTAGTCTGTTCAGGCAGCCATAACAAAATACCACAGAATGGGTGACTAAACAACAGAAATTATTTTTCTCACAGTTCTAGAGGCTGGAAGTCCACGATCTAGGTGCCCACATGGTCAGATTCTGGTGAGAGTGCTCTTTCTGGTATATGGATGGCTACCATCTCACTATATGCTCACTTGGCATCTTTGTGAGTGAATGAAAAGATGTTTGCAGGCTCTCTTATTTTTAAAAAAATCTATTTTTTATTGATTTCAGAGAGAAAGGGAGAAGGAGGGAGGGAGGGAGGGAGGAAGAGAGAGAGAGAGAGAGAGAGAGAGAGAGAGAGAGAGAGAAACATTAATGATGAGAGAGAATCATTGATCGGCTTCCTCCTACACACCATCTACTGGGGATTGAGCCCATAACCCAGGCATGTGCCCCAATTGGGAATTGAACCATGGCCTCCTAATTCATAGGTAAATGCTCAACCACTGAGCCAGGCCAGCCAGATGCAAGCTCTCTTTTTATAAGGGTCCCTGCCCTATCATATGGCTCTTCCATTGACCTCATATGATTCTATTTTGCCCGATCTCCAAATACCATCACATTGAGGGTTAGAACTTTCACATATGCAGTTGGAGGTATGGGAGACACAATTTATTCCATACAAGGATGCTCCTTGCTCCATGTCAGCTTTACCTACAGGTAAGTTGACAGGGATGTGGGAATTTTTGGCTGCTGCCCTGGTTTGTATTAAAGAGTAGAGATTACCACAAACTTTAGAAACACATGATAATATGCCCAAGCTATTTGTGCTTAGGGCTTAGTGTCAGGAACCACCTTCTTTCTTTTATATCTCAACAACATTATGAGTACCAACTTGCCACCATTTTTTAGACCTACTACCATGAATGAGAAAGAAAAGATTAGCCTCTGACATCTAGAACTGGTTTGACATTGACAGCTAGACCTCAATATTATTTACAAGCTGGTCAGACACTAGGCTACTTTGTTTTTTTCATGGACACAACAATCTAATAGAATACTGTCCACAAACAATATTATTCTGGAACCATGATGAAATAAAAATGAAACAAGCCATTTCATAATTTTGTCTAAGCATAGACAAAACCAAGGACATCGTGCCACCCACAAAACACCTAATAATAGAATCATTCACCCTCTATGTCAGTATCCAATCTAAAATAAACCCTTACTTCCCAGACCTCCCCTAAAGACCAACTGGTGGTCTTTGGGACTTCATAGATCAGCATTCAGGCATTTGGGATATATTTACTGTAAAAATTTTTTAAAAAAGAAAAAGTCTAAATTTTTTAGTATATTTAAAATGTGAAGACACACAGCGATTGTCAAGCTAGTTATGAATAAAACCAAAAATAGAAAGCATACTTCTCAATTCCTAGACCAGTGCAGTTGGTTAACTGTATTACTAATGCAATAGGAATTTTGATCATCATGAGTCCTATTACCAAATACTCCCAGTTCTCTGGGGAATATTACAGAATCAAATTTTCCTGACCCTTTGAAGTTAAGGTTGCTCTTTCAAGTTCAGGTTTCCTGACCCTTTGATGTTAGACTTGCTGTAACCAATGAACTGTGAACAGAAGGAATGTGTGCCACTTCGGGGTAGAAGCTTTAGCAGCCAGTGCATGATTCTCTACATTCTGTTTTACCTTAGCAAGAGTGCAGGCGCAGAAGTGGTACCTCCCTCAGCCTGGATTACTGAGTGAGAATAACACAGAATGGGAACTTCTGCCTACCTACAGTGAACATGCAATATGAATAAGAACCTATGTTGCTCTAAGCCATGGAGATCTGGGAACTGTTTGTTATTCTGGCATAGCCTAGCTTCTTCTCTTTGATATACATGCAGTTATGCTTGTAGCCACATAACATACAACCCCCCACTCACAGATATACATTCGGGACTGAGAGAAGTTGATTTTCACATAAAATGGTATCTACTTCAAATGAAATAGCATTGTCTAAGTGGAACAATTTCCTTCACCCTTCTATTCCCCTTGCAAAGAAAAGTCACCGGCAGCTTTAATTAAAGCACAGAATTTGCTTACAAGTGATGACCATCTTGGAATAGTTGCCAATATTGTAACTACTGACAAATGAGTTCTTGGTGTAGCTCCCTCAGTGCCCCAAAAGATCGGGAAAATGCAAAGTTAGTCTTTTTGTCTAGTGGACAAAATTATCTTTCCAGTTAAAAATTGGGCTTAGAAAAGCCAGGCTCTGCATAATCTCCTAGAGTCAACTATTGTGGATGGATGTTAGAAGTGAATGTTCTTGCCCAATGAAGATGCTGAGATTGGAAGTCATATGGTTACTGCCACATAGAGAAACATGCAAAATATAGGAGATTTCTATAAGAAATAGAAAATAATAGAATTGAGATCATATACAGGGTGTGCCATAAAATGTATACAAACTTTAACAGCTGGTAGCTCAATTTTAAACATGAAATTTCTTATAATAAACATTTCCTTTATAATCAAAATGTATGTATATATTTTTTGGGAAACCTTATATATGAGTCATATCAATAAATGTAAGTGAACTTAAGTTACCTTTTAAAATAATTTTCAAATTCATTTGCAAAAACTATTTTGCTAATGTTACATCCATACATATAAAAGCCTAAGCAACAGTCTGACTGTTTGACCATCTGACAAGTAGCTATGACACACACTGACCACTAAGGGGCAGACACTCAAGGCAGGAGCTATAGGTTCTTGGATGACACACCAAGAACCAGAGAGGAGGGAGCCTGATTCCAGGTTGCATAACCTGAGAACTGCCCTCTCACAATCCAGGATCCCTCAGGGGATGCCAGAGAGCCGGTTTCAGCCCGATCCCCACAGGCCAGGCCAAGGGACCCCACTGGTGCATGGCTTCTAGTATATAAATATTAAAACAAAGTGATTCATAAATAATAAAATGCATCCTTAAAAATATAGCAGAGTCTGTATGTTATTTAGACATGTGGAGATATGTGAAAGTGGTTTAAAAAAATCTTAAAAAGTGAAAAGTAGTTGGCTCAATACAGGGGTCTGTGGCTGTGTTTCTCAACTTTGGCTCTCTGAAATTTGTTGTGGAAGTCTGTCCTGTGTATTTCACTATGTGTTGTGGTATCCCTGGTCTCTACACACCAGATGCCAATATCAATCCCCACCCCCAAATTTTTACAATCAAATATGTCTCTGGACATAGCTCAATTTCACCTAGGTGGCAAAATTATCCTTGGTTGAGAGCAACTGGATGGAAGAGAGAAACAGAATTAATATTTTGTTATGAACCCTTATAACAACATTAAAAATTGTGCCTGTATTACTTTGGAACAATAAATACTAACTTAAAAAATTTAAAGTATACCAAAAAATAATACAAACAAACCAAAAAATCAGGGGTCACTATCTTTATAACAAATTGTTTGAGGAGAAATAGACAAAAACATAATAATAAAATATAAATTTCACACACCAATCTTAGCCAAAGACAAGTAAAATAGACAAAAAAAGATGTAAAAGACCCAGAAAATATTAATAATGTAGGTCATGTGGACTTATTTTTTACTTTACACTCAAATGTTAGAGAACATGCCTCTTTTTCAAGCACACATAAAAATTCATAAAATAAACCATAAGTAATGTCACAAAAACCCTCAACATGTTTTATATAGTAGAAATAATACCACAGTTTGTTCACAGTGCAATAACAAAATCAGATAACAAAAAGTCCCTTTCACTTGAGAATTTTAAAACTTTATAAATTATTCTTTTGTAAAAGGAAAGTTATAAATCATACCTGTAGAATTTCTCAAATATAATAATAATGAATATATTATGTATTAGAATATATGGGAAACCAAGTGGTAGTCAGTTTCAAAAATTATAGTCTGAAATACTGAAGCATAAAAATAATCATGGAAGCTGCTCCCTAAACAAATAAAACTTGAGCATGGGCATGTCTAAGTTGCTTGAGTATGCCCTCGCTGAAAGGAACCTGTGGAAGTGAGTTGTCTGGGTTTTAACTTGTAAAGATGAGATTCAATTCTCTAGGCATTTCAAAAGTACTAAAAAAGTTCTGGGAGGTTATTATTATACTAGTGACCTAGTGCATAGATTCATGCACATCGAAAGGAAATTAATTAGAAGGTGGCTGGTGGGGCAGGACTGTGCAAGATGGGTTTATTGCACTTTCTTCAGCTGATTACAGATGGTGTCTGAGGGCGGTGTGGGATGTTGGCTCAGGACCAAGACCTCAGAAACCTACCTGGGGTGGCCCTATGGCAGAGTGAGTGGGGTCCCTCTGGCAGGTGTGGTCCCTTGGCCTGGCCTGTGAAGATCGGGCCAAAACCAGTTCTCCGACATCCCCCAAGGGGTCTCAGAGTGTGAGAGGGCACTCTGCAAAGTTGCTGTCATACAGATTTGGGGTCAACAGTATCCCAGCAACATCATGACCTATGGCCAAAGGTGGAATTGCATGGCCCCACAAGGAATCGGGCTCCCTCATCTCTGGTTTTGTGGTGTGTCACCTGAGAACCACAGCTGCCAAGTCACTGCAGCTTGGTAGGAGCATTGAGCCTCTGCCCCCTGGTGTTCAGTGCATGTCATAATGACTGGTTGGATGGTGGGATTAGCCTTTTATATATATAGATAGTTGTTTTTCAGTAAATACCAAGTTTGATCAAGATCTATTGTAATTGGTTGCTCATAGCTGTATATATATATATATATATATATATATATATATATATATTTCCTTCGGGAAGGTAAGGTTGCATTCAGAAATTGTGCAAGCCTTATTTCAAAGACCCTTATCATTTCTTAGTGCTAGCCCTTCCTCTAAACCAGCTACTATCCAGAAACTCCTGTGGTGTTGGGAAAATCAAATGATATGAAGATGCTTTATTCTATCAGAATCTTAAATTTTTTAAAGATTGGAAATTTGGATATTGTCATTATATTCAGATCTGATAATGGTTTATTATATTATTGGAGATATAATTTCTTATTTTCTGTGTATCTCTTGTCACAGCCATAAAAAGTGTATAAAACTTATTTGCCTCTTCAATTATATAAAGTCATACTAATCATTAGCCATCAAAAGCATTTATTAAGTATTGATTTGTGAAGGGAGCCAAGCTTGGCAGACAGAGAGGCAGAACATAACTTCCTCTGGAATATGGTTAATTTCTCTCAATGCACCACTATGACAGACTGAATATATTTGTGAAACATGGATAATTGAATGATATTTATCTGAGTGAATAAGCATAATAGTTACGTGTTTCCATTTTTAAATATTTTGCAATGCTGATTATATTTATTTGGCTACTTTTAAAGAAATTATGCTTAGAAACAAAGGAAGAGAATACTTCTAATGAAATGACAGAGCCATGAGAGTGAGCTCCAGGATCTCTCTATACAACAAGCCTGTAGCCTATGCTTCCAACCATGACGCCTGACCTTGAAATGTCACTGTCACCTGGGTAAAATACTGTTTAAAGTCACTAAGTTTAAAGGGAATATGATTGTGAACATCACTATTTTACCCTTTTTGAATATCCTTTTCTGAAAGAAGTTTAATTTTCTGTAATATATTTTTGTTGTAAAATTAAAGACGGTATTTAAAACTTTTGTGGACTCCAAGATATATGCCATAAAACTGTATATTAGCAATAAGAATTATTGTTATCATCTTATTGGTAATTGTACCAATAAATTATAAAAAAGTTTTGGTAAATTGTTATTTACTAAATTTAGTAAATTGCAGTACAACATTATGTAATTGCCTGGCTCAAAGCACAGATAAGTTACTTTCTTGTTCATTTTAGGAGCTAAAAGACTTATGTGACATTTTTGCATTGAATGGTTACTTCACAGCATCCAAGCCATCTTGGAGTCTGTGTTTTGAAAATACTCATGAGTTTCTAATTATGCAACAGTTGATTCCTGTCCAGAAAGCTATGTGTTATGTCTACCTCTTTATATAAATCCTAGAGGCCCATCTGTGCACCTATGGGGTCCCTTGGCCTGGCCTGTAGGGATCTGGCCAAAACTGGCTCTCCAACATCCCCCAAGGGGTCCTGGATTATGAGAGGTCACAGGCCAGCCAGAGGGACCCCATGGGTGCACGATCGGGGCCAGGGAGGGACTGTGAGAGGACTCCAGGATGTGTCCAGCACCTCTGGCCCAGTCCTGATCACCAGACT
Source organism: Vespertilio murinus (assembly GCA_963924515.1). NCBI lineage: Eukaryota > Metazoa > Chordata > Mammalia > Chiroptera > Vespertilionidae > Vespertilio > Vespertilio murinus. Next base: position 103,935,461 of record OZ004710.1, read on the forward strand.
CCAGCAGTAAGCTAACCTACTAGTCAGAGCATCTGCCCCCTGGTGGTCAGCAAGCATCATAGTGACTGGTGGAATAGTCAAAAGGTCGGACACTTAGCATATTAGGCTTTTTTTATATAGGATCTTGTTATATTGGCCATCAGGAATTCCTCTTTCATGACAGAAGGCAACATCAGCCACAGCCTATCCTGAAGACAACTAATGTCAAGAAGAAGAAGAGGAATGCAGGAAAAGGATGCTGTAGAGACTTGGAGAAGCAGCCAGAGTTCATTTTATTTTAATGTATTTTTATTGATTTCAGAGAGGAAGGGAAAGGGAGAGAGTTAGAAACATCAATGATGAGAAAGAACCATTGATCGGCTGCCTCCTGCATGCCTCCACTAGGGATGGAGCCCACAACCTGGACATGTGCCCTTGCCAGAATTGAACCCAGATTCTTCAGAGTGCAGGCCGATGCTCTATCCACTGAGCTAAACCAATTAGGGCTGAAGCAGCCTGATTTTAGATATGTGCCTGTTATGGGTTGAATGCTGTTTTCCCCAAATTCATATACTGAAATCCTAACCCCTAGTACCTCAGAACATGGCCTTATTTGGAGATAGGGTCCTTACAGAGCTAATCAAGTTAAAATGATGTTATTAAGGTGGGCCCCAATCCAACTGCTGTCCTTATAAAAAGAAGAAATTTGGACACAGAAACAGACACTCACAGAGGGAAAATGATGTTAAGACACAAGGAGAAGAAGGCCATCTACAAGCCAAAGAGACAGGCCTGGAACAGGTTCTTTTGTCACAGGGATCAGAAGGAACCACACTTACCAACACCTTGAATTTGGGCTTCTAGCTTTCAGACTATGAGAGAACACATTTCTGTCGTTCAAGCCACCCAAGTTGTATTTTTTACAGCAGCCCCAGCAAACTAACACAGTGCCAAAATGCACAAAAGCCACAGCAGTGAGTTTCCAGCCAGATACCATTATACAAGAAGCTGCTGGAAATATTTCCCTACAGGTTTTTTTTTTTCAGAGTTGGAGAAGACTAGGAACTGAATGACTACTTACCCATCTACAGTAGTATGCCCTGCAGCCCCATTCCCATGGCAACTGAGCGTTCCTTTGATAACATAGCTCCCGGATCTTTCTCTTATTCTAACCTCTTCTAGATATTCAATAAATTAATCAGTTGAAGTTCAAAGGATTTATTTTAAACTTGAAGATGCTCAACCTGAAGAAAGGCAATAAGCCCAAGTAACTTTTTTTGAGACTTGACAATGTATCCCTCAGCAAACTTTATCTTACACTGGAGTACTTGTTGCCTTAAACTAGTGTTTCCTTAAGTGTGGTACGCATACCCTCAGGGTTATGGGAAGAGTTTGGTGGGGGTACCCGTTGCACCGGAATTTGGTGGGGATATACACTGCACTGTGCTTAGCTGTGCCTAAGTCTATGTTCTCATGAGTCAAGTCAAGACAGTCTTGTGAGGCGTGAGATGGTCCGGTGTGCAAATAAATGTTATTTATAATATAACTTTTATTTATATTTTATTATGAATAATTTTATTCTTCATTTATTATTTGTGTATGTACCAAAAAAGGAAAAAATATATTTTGATTGTTATTAAAATATATCCTTTTTTTTGATGAGGGATACTCAGTGTTACAAAAATTATAGGAGGGGTACACATATGTCAAAAGTTTGGGAAACACTGCCTTAAATAATAAAGGGAGAAGGGAGAAATTGATGTAATGAGGATCTAAATATTGCTTATCCCTCTGGGTGATGATAGACTTAACTTGCACTTGGACTTGGATAGCTCTATGCTCATCCTAGGGATGGTTGAAAGTCTGGTACTGACCCATAGCGAATACAAAGATAAATTGTGCTACTTAATGACTTAGAATGTTCTGTTTAAAGTTCAGAATTTCCATGGAAGCATCCATACTAGTTTGCCTACATTGGTTAGCGATCTATAGATTGATGATTTATAGCTGGTTTTACTGTTTACATCATCTTTTTTTAGTCGTGACCAGAGGAATATTAAAGGCCTCTCAGTGAACTTGTGTCTCAGCTTCCTTGAAACCAAGATACCTTGGACATATTTCAGTGGTCCATAATCTAAATGCAAAGCCACTGAGAAAGTACTCTGAAAGATGCTCCTGGGCATAGCTTATCCTCAACGTTTGGCTATACTTTCTTTGTGCTGCTGTATTTACCTTTATTAAAACCTTATGTGTGAAATGTTGCAAATTCTTTTCATTGTATGGCCCTGTGTACTTGTTAAACCTTTGATCTCTACATTCAAGACTGAGATCTGGGGCCCTTCTAAAATTTACCTTATAAAACAAAGCAAGCAGTAGTCCTGGATACCACAAATTGGAAAGAAAATAGAAAAGCAGTAGGGATCCCAATTTTTGTGGGTTTTAAAGAAGACTCAAGGCCTGATAAGGGGCTATAAAGATAGCTGTAGAATTCTGGATCTTAGTGCTAGACACGAGTGAAGGAAAATTGGGGAGTAGCATAGGCATACAATAGACACTATTGGGACATCAGATCCCAACTCCCCAATTCTGTCAGGAACATATCTCTTGTGGACGGGAGGGGATTGAGACTGTAGATGAAATTAAAATAGGGTCTAACAGTTATTTCTGCTGATTCACATGACTTCTCTGGGGCTGAAAGCATTACAGGATATTAGGGAGTAAAAGCCACAGCATAACAAAAATTGCACAATTAAATCAATGTCTTTTTCCAAAGACATGCATTCTAAATAACCAGTAAATCCACTGCCTTCTATAAACTACCTGTTTTGAGTCTTGTTGGATTCATTCAGGAACAGTTTTATATCCTGTGCACTATAGAGTCTTTAAGTAGTATATCTCCCATAAAGCATATGTGAATAGAGAAGTTAGTTACAAAGTATAAGAGAACAGCAGAAATATCTATTCCCAGAAAATGTCTTAACTTTAATCACGTTAAAGAAAGGAATAGCCACTAAGTGCATGTGTAGTACTAGAAAAATGATTCAGTAAATTAAGACACATAATAATGATGCCAGAGTATGTAGACATTAAAATGATAAGATTATGTAGAAACACAAACAGGTGTTTGATATGTTAAGTACAATAGCAGAAAAGAAATTGGCATATAAAATATGAGTACATATAATTATACATGCAAGTTGAAGGAAATATATTAAAACAGTGTATGTGTATACATCCATATGTAGACATAAGACATTTGGGAGTGTCCACATTATTGTTGAGTTTTTAGAGATGTGTTTTTATCATTTAGAGCAAAATGTTCCTATGGAACTATTTGCTGCAGGGATGAAAATCTTATCTAAAGCTGTCCAATGTAGTAGAAACTAGCCACATGTATCTACTGAACCCTTGAAATGTGGCTAGTTTAGCTGAAGATAAAATTTAAAATTTTAAAAACTAATTAAATTTTAAATTCAACTAGCCACATGTGACTAGTGGTTACCATATTGTTCTCCAAACAGGGTAAGTTTAGTTAGAAAATGGATAAAATTTAGTAGTGGGCTTATTATTCTTGAGCTTTCCCAGTCTCAGTAATATTTTTTTTCTATGATCAATTAGAACCTTTAAAAGTACTCTGTCATTCACTTTCGTCTTTGGAATAATAAATTGTGCAAAATGGGTACCCTGCTGAATTGCAAGGGATAAAAGAGCTCCCCTCACTCGAGTTTTGGCACATTAAAAATCTTCACTGTAATTACAAATATACCAGAGACATGCAGTTACTCAAACTGCTGCTCTTTTCTGCTACAAAAACATAAGAGACCAGAAATCATCCCATCATAGGCTCCCTGGCTTACCCTGGCCTCGAAAGTACATAAACAAAGGACTCCTAAACAGTCAATAAGCAATATAAATGGGAAAAAGATAATGAATTCTCCCATTTGAGAAAACATGAGGACTTCATGTAGCCCTAACCCTATACTAATCCTAATCCTATCCCTAACCCTAACCATATCACTAGCCCTAACCCTATCCTTAGCCCTAACCATAACCCTCACCCTAATCCGAATCCTAACTACTTCATATAAAATTGGCCCTCATGGTGCTGCTCAATGCTGACTTGCTTTTCTCCATAGCAGTGATCATAACCTAATGTGAGAGAGGAAGAACTTTTTCTCTACCTTGAGGTTCTTTCAGCTAGTCTAATGATCAAATAAGCGTGAGACAGATTAGCAAGAGAAAAATGACCACATTTAATTACATACATATGTATGAGAACCCTGCACACATGAGTCAAAGACTTCACATACATGAGAGGTTCCAAAACAGAAAGGAAAAATTAGGTATATATGGCTTGCTTTTTTTTCTTCTTCTAATCCCTTACTAGGGTGCTGTTCTCAGAATGCCCAGAGCCTAATCCAGAAATATGCTGCTGTTCTCGGAATAACCAGGAAAGGGCACTATTGAGCCTAATACCTTACTTGGGTGCTATTCCCTGAATGAGCACAAGAGTGCACTATTGAGCCTTATCCTTAACTAGGGGGCTTTTCTCAGAATGTCCCAAAGAGGGCGCTATTGAGCCCAATTTCTTACTAGGGTCTGGTTCTAAAACTGCCCAAATGAGAGTGCTATTGATTCTAATCCCTCACTAGGGTGCTGTTCTCCAAATGTCCACACAATGACACTACTGAAATCCCTTACCAGAGTGCTGTTCTCGGAACATGGAAAAGAAGGGAGATTAAAAATGGCCACAGAGTAAGTGGATGCTACACAGACAAGGTCCAAGGACCAAACTGGAATTTCAACTAAATTACAAAAATATCATCCTGAAGTTAGTGCTCAGATGGCAGATACCTGAGTTTTCTGTGCCGAGTCATTCCTGCATGCTAAATAGGCCATCTTTCTCAGGCAGACCTTTGCTATGCAGGCAGTATTTGTCTGAGGGAGAGGCGGTTGTCCCACCTTATTGGAAAACAATTTCCCCACGAGGGGAGGAAAATCATTGTAGGACAATAAGAAGAGCAGATATTCAGTCATTAGAAGCTTGTCCTATCATATAGATAATTTTAAAAAAATGTTAGTTTTGATAATCTCTTATGGGAAAAGCCCCTACTTCAAATTTTTCTAGGTATTTGGGGAGACAGAAATTTCTCTTGAACCCACAGGGTCTTATTTGCCTTTAGCTCAAAACAATTTGCATATCACAGAAGCACATTATGGGGTGATTTGTTCTGAACCCTGACATTAACAAATTGTATCTATTTACTTGTGTATTTGTGTGTGTTCCCCGCACTAGACTATAAGAATTAAGAGATAATTAACTTTATTTTTGTTTGTTCTTATATCTCTATTGCCTAATCAGTTCTTGGATTATGGTAGGACTTCAAAAACTATTTGTGAAATAAGTGGATAAGATACATTAGCAGTAAACATTTAAGAAGACAAAGTCTCAGTTACTAACACTTGTGAGAAGCAGCCATTCCATCTAGTCCAGTGCTTGGCAAACTGTGGCTCGCAAGCCACATGTGGCTCTTTGGCCCCTTGAATGTGGCTCTTCCACAAAATACCACCTCCCCTAATTAAGTTAATAACAATGTATCTACCTATATATTTTAAGTTTAAAAAATTTGGCTCTCAAAAGAAATTTCAGTCATTGTACTGTTGGTATTTGGCTCTGTTGACTAATGAGTTTGCCAACCACTGATCTAGACTGAGATAGCCTGAGGATGTTTCTGGCATTAACCAGACTAGTAGAACAGTGGTTATCAAAACTAGTCACATCCATTCCTTGCTTAAAACACTTTAACAGTCTCCTATTCATCAAGAGTTGGCAAATTATAGTCATGGATCAAATTCATCATGATGCCTGTTTTTGTAAATAAAGTTTTATTGTAAGACAGCCATACTCATTCCTTTATGTACTGCCTATCGTTGCTTTCTCGCTACAACAACAGAGCTGCATAGTTGCAGCACCTTGATCACAAAGCCTAAACTATTTATGATCTGGTTCTTTATTTTTAAAAGTATCTGACTCTTGATATTTATCAGATGTAGTACGATGTTCTTCAGACCAGCTTGCTACCTAAAAGAGTAGCGTGGGATTTGGCTCAGAGTTTGGAATCACAGATGTTCAAATGTGAACTCTGGAAATTATTAGCTGTGAGAACTATGTTCAGTTACTCTGTTGAGTTACTAAACATTTCTGAGCCTCAGTTTCTTCATCTGAAAAGTGGACACCTCGGTTGTTTTAGAATTAAATTTGTGTCCTTAAGTGTGGTTCTTACCACAGAGCCTGGCATATGACAGGCACGAATACCATTTAAGCTACGATTTTATTGCTAACTCTCTGGCTCCTTCATGCCCCATGCTTCATTTATTACTAACACTCAACTGCTGAGCACTCCTCTGTACTGCAAATTGCTTCCTGCTTCCATAACCTGCCTACCAATTTCCTTTACAGGGAACACATAATTGAAACTTTGCTTGCCTTTGCAGACCTTCACTGAAGCTTCTGCTCCTGTCTGAAGACTTATCTGGAAACAGGGGTAGTTTCATTGGTCCATCACTGTCCTACAATGAGGATTCAACATATCAAATGGAAATAATATAGGTCTCTATAAAGCAGACCAAAAGTACCTGGTGGTGGTGGTAGTGGGATATGGGGATTGTTAGGAGCAGAAAATGGTTCTTATTCATTTTCCTGCTCACAGCACCCAGCATAGTGCCTGGAACATAGCGAACTGTTTTGGCTAAATTAGTTACTCTGAAAAGGTGACACTCAGTCTGTCCATTTCATTTTGTTCAGATGCAGCTTGTCCCTCTTAAATTTACCAATGATACGATTTTAGTTTTTAAGTTCTGTTACCTTCAGGTTCCACATTGTCAAATTATCCTCTCACTTGCTTAGAGTGAGGACTATGAAAGATGATGTTAGTAAAAATTCTTGGTAAATTGGTCTAGGACAGTGGTCGGCAAACTCATCAGTCCACAGAGCCAAATATCAACAGTACAACAATTGAAATTTCTTTGGCGAGCCAAATTTTTTAAACTTAAACATCTTCTAGAACCACTTCTTCAAAATAGACTCGCCCAGGCCATGGTATTTTGTGGAAGAGCCACACTCAAGGGGCCAAAGAGCCGCATGTGGCTCGCGAGCCACAATCCACCAACTACGAGTATACAGATTAAGCACAATTATAATTAAAGCTATTTTAGATGGGCCTATTGTCCTGATTCATTGTGTGGGGAGCAGAAAGGAGACCAGTATAAGTTGGTTTACCAATAATTTCATTCAGCAAAGACAAGGCTGGTCCTACGAGGTTGGCTTATTCTGGCAGATTAGTGTAGGCCACAAGAACTGGTCTGACAAACTTTAACACAAAGCAGTCACTTGACCCAATGAGGCAATGATTTTGAAAATATTTCTTCATAGAAGACAACCTAATTATCAAATAACGACTTAGAGGTATTTTATTGTAAAGAGTGATAGTTTTTTCTATGTTCCAAAAGCAAGATAGCAATTCTGTTGGTATTAATTTTCTGCCATATAGCAAAGTTCTCTGAACTTGGCTATGTAAAACAACACGTTTATTATCTCAAAGTTTTTGTGTGTCAGGAGTGCAAGCACAGCTTAACTGGCTTCTCTGTTTATGTCTCACAAAGCTACAGTCAACGTCTGGGTCAGGGATGGGTTCTTATCAGAGACCCAACTGGGGAAAGATCTGCTCCCAAGTTTCTTCAGGTTGTTGGTAGAATTCTTTTCCTTGAATATAATTGTATGGCAATGCAGAGGAGGAAAAGGTTCCTTTTATTCTTAGGATCCCTGGCTGAGTCTGAAAATTAAACTGACAAAGACAGATTAATAGGAGAAAAGCATGCACATTTAATATGCTTTATGAGATACGAGAGCCTTCATGAGAAAATGAAGACTTAAAGAAACAGACCTGAATAGTTAATTTTTTATTCTTTCTTATCTCCCCATTACCCCCCACACTCATGTCTTTACCCCCCTGGTGTCTGGTCCATTGCTTAGGCTTATATGCATGCATACAAGTCATTTGGTTGATCTCTCCTCCTTATCATCACCCTACCCTACCTTCCCTCTGAGGTTTGGCAGTCTGATTGATGCTTAAAAAAGAAGGAATTCTTACCATTTGCACAGCATGGACTGAACTGGAGAGCATTACGCTAAGCGAAATAAGCCAGTTAGAAAGACCTGGGTGGTTTTATGACAGGTTTGATGAAGAGTGGCGTCATGGAGACATACAATAGTCAGAGTATGAAGTAAATGTAGTCTACTAGGGGCAGTTAGCAAGGTCTGTTTGTTAGGATTTTTCTAGTTGTCCCTTTGTCTTCAGAAATAAGGATGGTCCTTCCCTGTGGGTGAGAGGAGGCTCCCTCTCCCAGGAGGGTGTATGACTTGTTTCAGGGAGAATGGTGAGAGAAGATCAGAGTGACCTTCCTGTTTCTGTTGTTTTCTCCAATTCCTTCAGTTGCTGAGGCTCCTGAAACTGAAGACAGAATAACTAGAGAAAGACATGTTTATTAACATGTCAGCTTCAGGTGTACATGGGAGATAACCAGAGGGAAATGAGTAATGCTCAGAGGTGGATTAGAATTTAGACTTAAATACTATCTTCAACTAAAGACAAAAGGAAGGAGAGTGTGGAGGGGGCCAGTTTCTAAGGAGGTGACCTGGAAAAGTAATATAAATAAAAGGATTTATTGTGCGGATTTTTGTCACTGTCTTCTTTATTGATAAGATCCTCTTGGGATTTAGAGTTATCCTGTTCTTCCTTGTGCAGAGAGGGAAACACCAATACAAATGGTGATTTTCTTTGTAATTATAAATGTCTCTTACAAAAGAGTCATTCTTACTTTTTTCAAAAACAATGCGCTCGAAATAATCTTCAAGCCAGAGAGGCATATTTGGGGTGTCCTGTCCTGCCACCCTTCAGGAAAAACCAGGGAGCAGGAGCCACGGGAGCCACATTAAAGTCTGTTCAGCATGCTGTGCGACCCTTCATTTCACAGCAGTATGTGTGTTTGTGTCTCTGTGTGTTTCAAGACGTGACGTGCTCTAAGAGCTTTGTGTCTCCTGTCCATGGCTGTATCTTTAGCTCCTACAACAGTACTTGAGACATAAGAGATACTCAAAAAATTTGTGGAAGGAATGAATTAGTGAACAGATGAACACCCACTATGTGCATAGTGCTGACTATTATTTTGGGCTGTGGCCATGCATGATATGTTTGCAGCATTTTGTATACCAAATTAGCATAAGCCATTATCCTCTTAGTGATAATAAACTATGAATTGTTGGATGGAAAATATTTGATAAGAATTATGGGATCATTGCCCTTACCAGTTTGGCTCAGTGGATAGAGCCTTGGCCTGCGGACTGAAGGGTCCCAGGTTCAATTCCGGTCAAGGGCATGTACCTTGGTTGCGGGCATATCCCCAGTAGGGGGTGTGCAAGAGGCAGCTGATTGATGTTTCTCTCTCATCAATGTTTCTAACTCTCTCTCCCTCTCCCTTCCTTTCTGTAAAAAAGAAAAAAAAATCAATAAAATATATTTAAAATAAAAAGAATTATGAGATTATTGTAAACTTAGTGAAGACATGTAGCTATTAAATTTCTAAAGCCCAATGATTTTTGTGATGTAAAATTCATGACCCAGTCACCTTTCGAAAACTAATTAGTAGAAAATAGATCTTTCAAGTTGGAGAATTCTAGCGTGATTAAGAAGAAGTGCTTGACCCTGCCTCTTCGGCGTGCAATCTCTCTTCTTTTTTACGTGGCACAAATTTTCATCTCAGCCTTTGAAGAGTTATGCTCTGCAGTGCTTTGTAATGACTGCCATCTGTTAAGGAGAAATCCTTAACATTATAGAATTATAGAGTGTTACAGCTTTAGGGTTCCTTGATCCAGAATACAGAAAAATAGCACCTCGTGGCTTCCACAGATGTTTTTCTTGTTTACACTGAAATTCCAGTGTCAAAAAGCCAGTCCTTGCTTCATCCTCATGAGCAGAAAATATCCTGTATTCCACAGAGGAGTATGGAGAAAAAAAAGTGGACCGTTTGGATGCCAAACAACGCATGGAGAGCTCTGTAACCAGGATGTCTGTGCACATCAGTGACAGGATGCCTTCTCACAGCTGCTGGGGCTCCTCTGATGAGAAGCCTTTATGGGAAAAAATAGGCAATCACCATTCTGCAGAGGATGACATTTTCTATTAAATTGTCCCCCCTTTTTATATAGCACAGCTGCAACAGCTTGATGTGGCTTTTCCTAATGGTACCTCATCTTACAAGCACGCACAGTAGCATAATAGTTTGTCAAAGGCTCCCTCTAAATTCGCAGTGTTTACGAGAAATGACTTCCCACTTCACCTAAAAATCCCCACCCCCAAACCCGGACAGTCCAAATGCCTGTATTTATTGGCGCCTGCGACAATATCCAACTTTAAAATGGGAGACTGGATGTGAAGGGCAGATTCTCTCTGTGTGTATGTGTGTGTATGTGTGTGTGTGTGTGTGTGTGTGTGTGTGAGAGAGAGAGAGAGAGAGAGAGAGAGAGAGAGAGAGAGAGAGAGAGAATATTTATATTTATTACCCGTTTTAGATCTGATATGAATAAAATCATCAATATACATCAGGAACAAGTACTCATTCTTTCTCAGTTCTAAGGCTAAAACAGAACTCGGAAAAAGTCCTCTCTTATGAGGTCATCAAATTCTCATCAGCCAGTTGTCTTTATGAACACTTCCACTTATACAACTAATTAATTATTGTTGGTTGAAGGGCAGATTCTTGTCAGCAGCATCCCAGTAATATCTTCTCTTTTAAAAAAAATATATTCCATTGAATTTTCACAGAGAGGAAGGGAGAGAGATAGAGAGCTAGAAACATCGATGAGAGAGAAACATCGACCAGCTGCCTCCTGCATAACCTCTACTGGGGATGTGCCCGCAACCAATGTACATGCCCTTGACCGGAATCAAACCTGGGACCTTTCAGTCCACAGACCAACGCTCTATCCACTGAGAAAAATAGGTTTCAGCAGTAATATCTTCTTTATGGAGGCGGCAATGTTGTTCTCCAAAAATACCTGGGATGTGGCTTGATCTCTGACCATTTAGTGCAGTTCCTATATACCCACTCTATAAATACTCACTGAATGAATGAGTGAATGGTCAATTATGTTCTCTAGGTTTCCTTTTAATTAAAAAGAAAGTAGTTTTGTAGTTTGCATGTTTGCCACGTTGCTAAGAGAATTGCTAAGAATTTATAATCATAAATTAGCGTGTCTTCTAAGTGCTCTCAGCTTCTGTTGATGCTTTTCCTTTACAATAGATTGTTACTGGTTTTGCAGATGTGGATAGTACACTGAATTATACATGCAATTGATAAATAACATCTCATGAAGAAATTGGTCAGATTAATCTCAAATGAGCACTTCTGGCTGTGGTATTTGATGTCTTATATTAAAGTGCTAGTTTTGAAAATTAAAGGTATACTTCAAATCTCCTCACTTTTATTGTGCTTTAATGGTTATAAGATATTCTGTAATTATTTGAGTACATATTGGATAGATCCTAAAAGCAATTTCATAAACTTAAGGCTTAATTTTGCAATATTTAAGCAATCAGATAAAATGTATCTTCTCTAGTGTTCTGATTTATGTCTTATTATTTGTTGAGCATTTTAGATAACATGGAGAAAACAAATCCAAAAAATATGACTAATAGAAAGAATACTCTATAATTAAAATATTTAAAAGTACTTCATCATTTACATTATTATAGCTTAAACATTAATTTAGGAAACACTTCTCTATCTTTATGTTACCAGGTACCCCTATTATATTCTCTTAAATCAAACTGTATTTTCTTCCATGGTACTGATTTATCATACATTTTGATTAGATGTTTATATGATTTTCTGGTCAATTAAGAGGAATCTGCATAAGAACAAGGACCATATCTGCTTTGCTCACCAGTGGTTTCAAGCATCTAGCACAGTTTTTGGCACAAATGAGTCATCAGCAAATACTTCTTAAATGAATGAGTGAGTAAAGCACTGCTAGGGGTAGTTAACCACCAGATTTATTTTCAATATCTGCATAGAATTTAGTTGCATGGATAGATATTGTATAATTTGCTGATCTCATCCTGTTAGACATTTATTTTTGCCAATTATTTACCATTTTAGATAATCTAATTACTGTGTTGGGGAGTAAATAATGTTCATATTTGCCTATGAGCTGTGTTATAGCATTTCAAACTAATATGAAAAGGTTTTATGACACATAATAAAATAGTCCCCAAATTATGCTGGAAAACAGCAGAAAGAATGTCAGTATTAACTTAACTGATGTATTCATCCTCTGGATATGGCACTACATATCAAAATTTCATGATTTATTTTTTATATCAAAGTCTCAAAATTAAAAGATCCATTTTAAAATATTTTTATTGATTTCAGAGAGGAAGGAAGAGGGAGAGAGAGATAGAAACATCCATGATGAGACAGAATCATGGATCGTCTGTCTCCTGCAAGTCCCCCACTGGGGATCGAGCCCACAACCCAGGCATGTGCCCTTGACTGGAATCGAACCTGGGACCTTTCATTTCATAGGCCGACACTCTATCCATTGAGCCAAACTGGCTAGGGCATTATATATATATAAAAATATATATATATTTCAGAGAGGAAGAAAGAGGGAGAGAGAGATAGAAACATCCACGATGAGAGAGAATTATAGATTGAGGACTGAAATATTCTTGATCTTTGTATGCCCTTAATTTTTTTACATTCTGACTTAAAGTATTTAAGTCAAGCATATATTTATAAAAGATATAATTTCCACTACAACCCTAACAAGTAACAAATAAAAACTTTTCTCTGCCAGCTATTGCAGTCTCACCTTTCTCTGGCTACTGGGACATGCAGATGTAGCAAAGCTGCCCTGAGAAGTAGCATTGTTTGTGGTTTCTGGTGAAAATGAAAAGAGTGCCACAGGTGCAGCCTGATTCACAGCCCCAATAGCAGTAGCCTCTACTTTAAAAATGTTATATCAGAGCCCTATTTCTAACTGACAAAATTATCAATTACTGTGTTAGGGAGTACATAATATGGGCTAAAACTGGCCACAATATATATTAAAAATCAAATAGAATTTTAGAAACAAGTGGTTTTGCTTTAGTTTTTGGTGCAGACTAGATTTCCTTCAAATGGCAAAGTACAATGACAATGGAGAAAGAGGTGAATTGAACACTAAATACAGGTTAGAAGGGCAAATAAATGTCTGGTTTTTTTCACAATATGCATTTCAGAAATACAGTAAAACTTGTGAAATATGGAAGAAAATAGACCTGCATTATGAAGCATAAGGAAGGAAGAGTATTGCTGATAAAGCAGGTAGCCCATATGGCCCAGCCTGATTGAAGCCCTGGCGAAGACAGCATCGCTCCTGGTTAATAGGATGATGCTCAATCACTGAGCCACACTGTGTGGGCTAAAAAGTTTTCTTTGGAGATAATTACAGACTCGAGGAGTTGCAAAAAGAGTTACCAAAGTTCCTCATGTACCCTTCACCCATCTTTCTCTTATGATGGCATTTTATAGAGGTTCTAGGTACTACAATACCAAACAAGGAAACTGACAGTTGTACATTGCTATTAACAAGAACGCAAAACTTTTTCAGCGTTATCATTTTTAATTTACATTTATGCATCCATATATATGCATTATATTTCTTTTGAATTTTTTCCTAGTATATATTGGTTTAACCATCTCTATAATTAAGATAAAGAATTTTTCCATTACTACAAAAAAACTATCTGAGACTACCACCTGGAATTCACACCCACACACTACTCTACTTCTGCTCATGTTCCTCAGCAACCGTTAATTTGTCCTTCATTTCTATAGCTTTGTCATGTCAAGGATGTTATATAATGGAATCACACATTTGTAAACTTTGAGACATTTTTCACTAAGCACAATGCCCTTGAGGTTCAATCAGGTTGTTGCATATATTACTTCATTCTTTTTTTTTTTTTGACTGAGCACAATTTTTTTTTTAACCATTCACCTATTCAAGGTCATTTGGATTGTTTCTAGTATTTTTCTATTATGAAAAAAGAAGCTACAATGAGTCTTCATTTACAAATACATTTTCTTTGTGAACATACATTTTTTATTTTCTGAAATCATGGTCAACAGTATAATTGCTGAGTCATATAAATGTACGTTTAGTTTTATAAGAAATGGCCACAATATTTTCTACAGTGGTTGTGCCATTTGACATTTCCACTAAGGGTGTTTGAGAAATTTAGTTTCTTTAGTTCCTTTACAGCATTGAGCATTATCACTAGTTTTTTCTTTAGTTTTTTAAAAGGTGTGTAATGATATAATTGTGGTTTCAATATCCATTCCTATAATGGATAATGATTTTGAATATTTTCATGTCTGCCATTTGCATCTTTTTTTTTCAGAAATACATTTTTATGTTTTTCATGCATTCTATAATTGAATTATTTGCAAAAAACCCCACAACTGTTGGATTTTGAGAGTTACTTACAAATTGTAAATATAAGACCTGTTCATATATAAGGTTTGCAAATATTTTCTTCCAGTCTATAGCTTGTCTTTTCATTTTCACAATAAGGTATTTTGGAGTACAAACATTTTAATTTTGATGAAGTTTTACTTATTAATTAATCTCTTCAAAATATGATGCGCTTTTGGGATCATATCTATTCAGTAGGTTATCACCTAGAACTAGGTCCCAAAGATATTATTCTGTTTTCTTCTAAAATTTTTCGAGTTTCATATTTTACAGTTAAATTCATGATTCATTTTGAATTAATTTTTTGTATGCAGTATAAAAATTAGATCAAAAGGTGTGTTTTTTGTGTATGAATGTTCAATTGTTCCAATCCAATTTGTTGAAAAGAAAACTATACTTTTTACTTGTGTTTACTTTTGCATCTTTATCAAAAATCAATTGCGCATATTTGTGTTGGTGTGTTTTTTGTAGTTTGTATTCAGTTCCAACTATCTATGGGTTAATATTCCTTCTCCAATTACACATTGTCTTGATTGTTGTAGTTATATCATAAGTCATGATCTCAGATTCCTCTCATTTTATTTTTTGGGGTCAAAATTGTTTTAACTATTCTAGTTTCTTTGCCTTTCCATATAACTTTTGAAATATGCTCATCTACTAGTATATCTGCAAAAAAATCTTTACGGGCCTTTGATAGTAACTGCATTAAACATGTAGGTCAACTTGGGGAAACTAACATTTTTAATATGGTAAGTCTTCCAACCCATGAACACAGTATATCAGCCCATTCATTTAAGTCATCTTTGCTTTCTTTGGTATTCTTGAACCTTCAACATACAGGTCCTTTATGTGTTTTGTTAGATTTTTTTTTTTACTCAGTTGTAAATTGTATTGCATTTTTAAATTTTGGTTTCCAGATGTTTGTTGTTAGTAAATAGAATACAATTGATTTTTCTGTGTTGACCCTATATCTTGTGACACTGCTGAGCTGGCTAATTAGTTCTAGTAGCTTTGGGGTAGATTTCTTGGTGGTTTCTACATATAAAGTATGCCATCTAAAAATAAGGATAGTTCTATTTCTTTCTCTCTAATCGTAATGCCCTCATTTTCTTTTTCTTTTCTTTTTTTTCTTTTTTTTCCCCTATTGCAAGGGCTAGATCTTTCTGTGCTCTGTTGGATACAAGTGATGAGAATGGACATCTTTGCCTTGCTTCCAAACTTAGGGGGAAACATCGTCTTTCACCTGTGAGCACAATATTACCTAACATTTTCTTTCTTTCTTTCTCTTTCTTTCTTTCTTTCTTTCTTTCTTTCTTTCTTTTCTTTCTTTCTTTCTTTCTTTCTTTCTTTCTTTCTTTCTTTCTTTCTTTCTTCTTTCTTTCTTTCTTTCTTTCTTTTTTTTCTTTCTTTCTTTCTTCTTTCTTCCTTTTTTCTTTCTTTTTTTTTTAAAATCCTCATTCCAAGAGATTTTTCCATTGATTTTTAGAAAGCATGGAACAGAGAGGGAAAGAGAGAAATACCTATATGAGAGCAACACATCGATTGGTTGCCTCCTGCACAAGCCCCTGCCAGGGAGGATCCTGCAACTGAGGCACGTGCCCTTGACTGGAATCAAACCTGGGACCTTTTGGTCCACAGCCCGATGCTTTATCCACTGATCAAAACTGGCTAGGGCTAACATTCTTTTCTTGCTAGATTTTCTTTGTCAATCTGAGGAATATCCCCTCTGTTCTTAATTTACTGATATTTTAAAATCAGGAATAGGTTTTAAATTTTATCAAATATTTTTCTGAATTGATTAATATGATCATATGATTTTGCTTCTTTACACTGTTGATATAATAGATTATATTTATTTCATTTCAAATTGTAAATTTGCTTTACATCCTTGAAATAAACTTCACTTGTTTGTAGTAGGTAATTTCTTTGTATATTAGTCAGTACTATTTGTTAGTATTTTGTTGAGGAATTTTTACCTCTAAATTCTTGAGCAAGTTTTGCTTTTAAATTCATGAAAATTTTTTGTCTAAAATTTGGTCAACTTCTTGGCTTCTACCTCAACCTCCCATACCACCATGAAGGTAGCTGGGAAATTAGGAAACTTAGTTTTCACTTGGAAAGCTCAGTCAAGAGTATCCATTACCCTTCTCTGTTTAATTCTTTACTTTTACTGATGGCTTGAAAATTCTAAAGATAAGCATTTCAGGCTAAAGTCAGTGTTTGCATATTCTCAACTCATCATCAAGGGTACATTTATATTTGTAATAACATGTTAAACTTGCATGATTACACCTAAAAATTAAGTGTAGTGAAGATATTATTAACAATAAAATTGTTATGTAATAATAAATTTATTTTGATTTCCTCAGTTTATTTTATGTCCTCACTGATATTAATTACATCATATCTATCACATAATACAATGTAAATCTCACTAATTTCTCCAGATAAATACTCAGTGTGGTCCACTTTTGTTGGTATGCCAATCATCAAGATAAAAGCAAATTCCTTATTTTACATTTATTCTTACAAAATTCCACAGGGCTTTGGTTATGTACTTTGTAGCACTTTAATTTTTTCTTCTGTATTTTAAGGTTTTATATTAATCTTGTTTATTTTATATACATTATATATAACATTTTTTCGGGATGCAATAATTATTTTGTGGCTGTGCTCCGTTAAACACATCGGAGTGCTCCGTTAAAACAATCTTGATTACAAACAAGATTACAAAACAAGAGATTAGTCTATTTAACTCAAATGAAATGTCATACTCAGACTGGTTAAGGGTCTTGTTAAAAACTTTATACACAAAGTCAGCATTAGAAGTCTAACCAGGTAGCAGCTCTCTTTTCTGCCTAAACAGTGCAACATTGTAGCCCACAGTTTCACCTTTATTTTTTTTAAATATATTTTATTGATTTTTCACAGAGAGGAAGAGAGAGGGATAGAGAGCTAGAAACATCCATGAGAGAGAATCATCGATCAGCTGCCTCTTGCACGCCCCCTACTGGGGATGTGCCCGCAGCCAATGTACAGGCCCTTGACCGGAATCTAACCTGGGACCTTTCAGTCTGCAGACTGATGCTCTACCACTGAGCCAAACCGGTTTCGGCAGTTTCACCTTTCTTAGTTGCAGACTATTAATGTATCTGAATTTTTGTACAAATATAATGGATTTGGCCTAGTTGAATTTTAGGGAGTGTAAAACTCAGGTGAAGGGCAGATTCCAGAAGAATCAGATTTAGGGGGTCAGTAGTAGAGTCCCACATTTCATGTTTAAAAAAGCCTCCGGTGATTCCAATGCTGGTTATCTCAGGAATCTCCTGTGCATGGTGACTCTTTCTTTCAATACTAATAGCCCTGCGCATGAATCTGTACACCAGTAGCTCACCAGTAGCTCGCCAGTAGCTTGCTGCCACCCTCCAGGAGCTCTCCGCCTGCTGCCCCGCCTTCCTGTAGCTACCCCCTCTCTCCCTCCCCGCTCATAGCTTGCTGCCCTACCCCCTCCTGTAGCTCTCCACCACGGGCTTGTAGCTTGTTACCCCATCCTCCTGCTGATCCGTGATCTGTTGTTATGCTCAATGGCATAATGACCATTTGCATATTACATCTTTATTATATAGGATTAACACTAACTGCTGCTAAACCAACTTCTTATGTGCTGTCAATTTATAAACTAGTAACCCCTCTTAAATTAGGAAGAAGAAAGAGGGAATAGGAAATCCTCTTTTAGTTGTCCAAAGCTGCTGAAACCTAGTTAGGCAAGTTCAATTGCTGGTAAAGACAGACAAAATTTCAATCCTGGTATGAAGAAGCTAATGGAATGGGCAAAACTAAATTCTTAGGAGCTTCTCTGAAAAATATTGATATAAGAGAAAAGGTTCAGTGACATACTAAGATCAGAATAGCAAAATATCTTGAAAATATGTAACTGTGTGAACACAACTTTATCTTTGTTTCAAAATTGTCATTTTCAGAACTCTTTCTTGTTCATCTTTGTATCCCTCATAGCATTTTGCACACCACAGACACTCAATAATAGTTGTTGAAGAAGTGTCCTGTAATGAATTCATCTATTTAACTCTCAAAGTGTCACTCTATATATTTTATAATAAAGTGAATGTGATGCCATTATTTTTAATCAACTTCTTTGGGGAGTTTGTTTGTAGAATATGGTGCTTAATAGAATGGGCTTTGGAAATCAGCTCCACAACTTTTCAGTCATGTGGGCTCACAAAAGTTATTTGATCACCCCATATCCCAGTTGCCCAGTCTTTAGAATGGTGATAACAATGTTAATTCACTCACAGGGCTGTGGGAAGGATAAATGACATCATGCATCTAAAGTACTTAGTGCAATGGCTGGCACAGAGAATATGTGGTGAATAAATGTTTACAAGTAAGACAAATGATCTAAAATCAGTAGTTGAGTCATTTACCTAACATATGCCATTTGCTAAGTGCTATGCTTATTAGGAGTTAGGACAAATTTTCCCAGAGTTTCTCAGTTCATGTTGCCTTTAGTAATTTTCATGTTGCCAAGCACAATGGTCATTTCTCAGCTTTTACCTTTTTAGATCTGTTTCTGCATATAACTCAGCTCGCTGGTCACTCTCTCCTCTTTTTTTTAAAAAAAAATATCTTATGGATTTTTTACAGAGAGAAAGAGAGAATGATAGAGAATTAGAAACATCGATGAGAAAGAATCATTGATCAGCTGCCTCCTGCACACCCCCTACTGGAAATGTGCCCACAACCAAGGTACATGCCCTTGACTGGAATCGAACCTGGGACCTTTCAGTCTGCAGGCTGACGCTCTATCCACTGAGCCAAACCAGTTTCAGCCACTCTCTCCTTTTAGAAATACATTCTTCACTTTGTTTGTGGGACATCATTCTCTTGGTTCTCCTACTTCTCTGATAGCGTTAAACGAGCAGCCTCCACTGTAACTTTCCATCCCTATAAACTACTTCACATCATGAAATACAACATGTCTTATTGCATATACCGTATATCTGTTATTTGTCTGTCTCTTCAGATTTTAAAATATAAACTTCCTGAGATCAATTTGTCATTACTTACTACTGTATCCTTAGCACCTATAGCAGTACCTGCTGTCCAGTCAATGCCAAATAAATATTTGTTGAGAACATTGATGAAAATAACCTCACTATAATCCTGAAGATTTTCCTCAAGTTTGAGTAAAGTGTGTATCATTTTTAGGGCAATCCTTCCAGCTTTAGGACCAAGCCCCTCCCAGTCTTTATTCTTTATTGAGATCCATTACTATATGGAAGAGAAGCAAATATCATATTGAAATGCTTATGTTTCAGATAGCCATTAATTTTTGGCTTAAAATGTTTGTAAAAGTCTTATATTATGTAAAAAGGGGACACCTCTGATACTTTCAACAATAAACATAAATTTTTAAAAAGGAATGAGTTTTGAAAATCAGCTTTTAAAATAAAAATCCCCTATAATCAAAAACACCCTTGAAAGATCCTCAAATCAACTATAAAATATGGTAATCTGGTCCTGAGTGTACAAACCTTTATAACAGTGGTTCTCAACCTTCCTAATGCTGTGACCCTTTATCACAGTTCCTCATGTTGGTGACCCCCAACCATAAAATTATTTTTGTTGCTACTTCATAACTGCAATTTTGCTACTGTTATGAGTGATAATATAAATATCTGTGTTTTACGATGGTCTTAGGTGATCCACAGGTGAGAACCACTCCTGTAGAGCCTAAGACCATCAGAAAACACAGATATTTACATTATGATTCATAATAGTTGTAAAATTACAGTTATGAAGTAGTAGCAAAAAAATAATTTTATGATTGGGAGTCACCATAACATGAGGAACTGTGTTAAAGGCATTAGAAAGGTTGAGAACCACTGCTTTATAATAATTATTATGCACATAAGAGTTTGCAAGCTACTGAGCTATGTTAAAAGAACAAAATGAAAGTCAGTGTGTAGATTCTGACATTGAAAAAATCTTTCTATAAAACAAATATCAAATCACTCACTACAAATTAATAGATGGATATTTATTATGTGTTCTGCAGATTTTACTCCATTCTGTTATATTAAGCCCATATCAATTTAACATTTAATATTATATTTGTTTATTTTTGTGGGGATTGAAAAGATACATTTGTACAAGCACATAGCACAAGGCCTGACACATTTTAGATGCTCAGAAAATGTTGGCTGGATTGGAATCTGTGTCTTGTTTTATTAGAGCTGCAGAGAAATATCATAGAAAAGAACCTAAAATCCATGGTAAATAATTTCTGCCTTTTTAGGTTACTCTTTCCTGATGTGGCCCCGATGAATAGATATTGGTCATTGCCTTGTGCATTCATTGGCTTCATGGAATCACCTTCTGCGTAGAGTTGTGGGAGGGGGCCTCTAAGTTGGCATGTATTTAATTGTAGGAATGAAATTATTCCACTCATCATAGATAAAAATAGTATTTATTATGATTGAATAAAATATAACCAATAGAATATTTTGTTTCATTAAGCTTGTTTTTCTAAATAAGATAAAGCTATTGAGCCAAAAGCAATCAGATCTCCCCTCCATAAGTCCTGCTGTGATAGGTTTGAAATTAGAAAAGAAGTTCAAGTGTAGGTAGAAGTGTTGATGGCACTATACAGGGCCTGGAGCTTAGTCAGAGACACAGTTGGTGTTTGGCATTATGTCTACACCATTGAGAGAGGATGTTCCTCAACTGGTTGTTTTTCAACATTCTTGTGATGTGTTTTATGACTGGCCACCTCTGATTCCGTGTAGCTCATGCAATTTGTTCACAGCATATGCTCCTTGGATATTATTGCTTCTCTCTGCTTCTCTCGATTTATAAAACTGTCTTAGACATAGAGGTTCAGTTCAAAGTGTAGCTCTTCTAATAGCAGTAAAAACAACAACTAAGATTTCTGAGCACTTACTACGTCCCAAGCTCAGCATATTGCAGCTGCTCTCTCATTTGGATTGCCAAGTGTGGTCCTCAGACTTAGCAGCATCAGTGTCACCTGGGAACTTGTTAGAAATGCCAGTTGTAAGGCCCTACCCCAGACCTACTGACTCAGATACTTTAGGGGTGAGAGCCAGCTTTCTGTGTTTTCACAGGCCCTCTATGTGATTCTGATGCGGGTTACAGTTTGAGAACCATCGCCTTACGTTAGCACAGGTAGCACTGCCATTGCCATTGCCTATATGGCGAAAGGAGATGTAGTTATACTGAATGAAAATTGGACAAGGCCACGGAGCTGGTAAGCCATAAATAGGAGTTGTGTATAATCACATTCCGATCCCAGAGGCAATTGTTT
Organism: Vespertilio murinus; assembly: GCA_963924515.1. Lineage (NCBI taxonomy): Eukaryota > Metazoa > Chordata > Mammalia > Chiroptera > Vespertilionidae > Vespertilio > Vespertilio murinus. The sequence goes on from OZ004710.1 coordinate 103,957,360, forward strand.
TAGCAATGTTCTTAACTGGCCTTTACTGCCCAATTTGTTAACCATCCTGTCCTGGAAGAATGGGATTTTTGATGGTGCCACTTTGCTTTTGCAGCGAAGACATTAGCATGCAGCTGTTTGGCTCAGTTCCTGAAAATAAACTCTAAGATGGATATTAGCCTGCTGGGAGTTCCGAGGGGAGTGCCTTTGCGACCAGTGCTTGTGGGATGTGAAGAAAGTCACTTGATGAACGCAGCCCCAGTAGGTGGGGCCAGATCCTGGGGGAGGTTGTCTCAGCATAGAGCTTTCAGCTGCCAATGCAGCTGCGGGGATGAGTGCCTCAGTACCGAAGGGGGGAAGCTGGAGGATCCTCACAGCCCCTCATTATAGCCGCTCAAAGATCGCCTTCCCCAACCTTCTTATAAAGCTCTGGTGTAACGGCTTAATGTGATCAAAACATTTGGATGGGTCAGGGAGAATTGAAATGGGCTTTAACCAGCCTTTCTGTAACATTGCCAAAAATTGGGAAAGAAAAATTGGCAAAGTGGACACAGAGTTGGTTCTAGAAGTGAACTGCAAAGGGTTGAAGGCTTTGGGGGCAGTGCCAACGAAGGAAACAAGTGAGTGGTAAGATTGCAAAGAAAATCGATATGGAATGGCGAGCAGAGAGAAACTATCCAGAGCCATACAATTCCAGAAAGTAGGAGAACTCTCAAAATCCAATGTTCTGAGAGCCCTCCAAACAGGCTATTGTTCTTAGCTGGTAGGAAGTCATCTGGGACCCTTGAGGGCAGTACTAGCAGACAGGCAGCAGTTGAATAGAAAATGGGAAATAAACAAATTAAAGATTGCCCATCAACTTAAAAGAGAATCTATGATTTGCAGAGACTTTTTGCTTTTTCGTTTTCTTACATGACAACAGTATGTATTATTTTGGCTGGAAACCTCCTATTAATCCTATATAAGAGATGAATATGCTAATTATCCATTACACCGTAAGGCATAACAATCGACCGAGTAAGGACCAGATCATGGGTCAGCAGAGCTACAGGAGGGGACAGGGTAGCAAGCTAAGAGAGGGGGCTGGGGAGCTACAGGAGGGCAGCAGTATAGGCTTATTAGGGTATAATAAGACAGTTTGAGAAAATCATCTTGAATGATTTCTCTCTATTTAGTTCTGTCATTAAGCCACTTCCTTAGTTTATTCTTCACCATAATATATAAGGGAGTGAGTTTGCTGCTTCTTCTTCCTATTATTATTATTATTATTATTATTATTATTATCATTTGGGGCTAGGGTCCCACAACTATGTTCGTGGGTATGAAGTATCAATATCCATTACATTAAGAACTCTAAAATCTGAATTCAGAGAGAACTTAGATGTCACCTTTATTTATATAAATTTAAGAAATATAAAAAATTATTTGTATGAGGAAAAACTAAGGGGGGAATAAAAACTAACTTGGGTGATTTAAAGAATAGTCTTAGAAGAAATGGCTCAATCTAGATTTATGTTACAATTTGCATTTCAATATGAATACAAAATAAAGTGTTCTTTTTCAAAAACTAAGAAAAGGGAGAAAGTATTATTTGGGAGATGTGCTTTTAAAAGTTGAGGTGGAGGAGTATCTAAGGGTGCTGGATCTTCATCTTTTATAGTAGACTAGGGGCCAGGTACATGAAATTCATGTACTGGGGAGGGATCCCTCAGCCCAGCCTGCCCCCTCTCACATACTGGGAGCCCTCAGAGGATGTTCTATGGATGACTTAGGCCCATTCCCTGTTGGGTGCGGACCTAAGCCTCAGTCTGGCCTCCCTTTGCTTGGGGTGACTGGGCTGATCAGGGGAAGGCGCCAGCCCCATCTCCCACTGCTGCAGCCACTGCCAGTCACCGAAGCCACCAAGGTATTTTTATCAACACGGACCTTTACCATGAAAAATAACAACTTTCATCAGGCATTTTCAAGATGTGTCTTTCATAGGATATGACATTTCTTTATTTTTTTTTTATTTTCACCTGAGGATATGTTCCCATTGATTTTTTCCCCTACCCCTCCCATCACTGGCTCAGCCTGAGGCTTTAGGCTTGAGCAGGGGGCCGCTGCCCCTCCAATCACTTGCTCAGCCCTTGCCCCTCAGATGGCCAGCTTGGAGTGACCTGGGTGCCAATGATGTTCCCAGGACCCAGATACCATCTTTGTTGGCTTCATTTGCATACAAACTCTAATTGGTTGTGGGCATAGTGGAGGTACGGTCAATTTACATGTTTGTCTATTATTAGGTAAGGACTTTTTGAAGAGGTCATCAAGAGAATGTAATCACTAGTTGAGCTCATGCTGGACCCACACAGAGGCTCCTTAGCCCCTCCTTCATGCTTGGAATGTATTCTCTGCCTACTGCTTCCATAGTGGGAGCTGCTCTAAGGACATAGCCCTGAGAGGACAGTGTGCTGTTGAGACTGTCTGGATGGTATATTACTATGTGATGGAGCCCCATTAAGGCCTCTCTGTAAACTTTTAAGAGTCACTCTTCTAGTGGGAGGGGAGATAGACTGGTAAGTTCCCTTGTTTGTTAAAACTGCCACCTGGAATGGTCTGTCCTGTTCTTTGATCTACTTTTGGAAACGAACGGAAAAGTAACAGCTAGTATTGGAAACAGGAAAAACACCAACACAATAAATAGCTGTGAGGATGGTATATGCTGAAGTAGAAAGCGTTGAAGTAGTTGGAAGTGATTGTGTCCTAAGAGGAGTATTCAGCTTGTGAAGGATAGGAAAGATCTGCTGCTTTCTTTAAAACTTTACAATAATGTTTGATTTTTAAAGCTCTGTACATGTAAAATTGGCTATAATTTTATGTACACCCAAATAATTTTAAATGCCCACCTACGTGGCATTTTATGTGAACAGATTATGGAAAATGCATAGCCTCTTTAATAGTTTTTTCTTTCTAATTAATGAAGTAATCTTTGCCTGTACCAAGGGTATGATACATTACTTACCCACTGGAGTGTATTGTGATGCTATAAAAATCTTTATTAAAATGAGGGCAGAAAATTAGGCCTTTAAATTACAAAGACTTCTGGTGATTATGGTCAGAAAATAAGCTGACTTATGGGGATGGTAGCAGGAAGGGCCATTTTTTATTTATAATCAACTAGAAACTTGACAGTATTGTCAATGTGTGGCAGGGAACTATGTTTGATTAATTTCATGGATATAATAGTAGAATTTTTTTATCCCAAATAAATTACTTGGGTAAAACAAATCAATACATATCAGTGAATTTCTCCTTGACCATTGTGTACTCAATTACTCTGTGTAGAGGTTGACTAAATTTCACTTGGATTTCTACATTCATTCACTGCTGATACTAAATTGTGAGTGAGAATTTGACTGTGTTTGAGTTTACAAATCTTAGGCAAAATATTAATTATTTCATAGCATTCCTTTATAGTTGAAAGTGTTAAGTTCTTTTAATGTATTTAAAATATTACCTGGTTTTTATTATTGATATTTATATATGACTTTTTTCTTGAAAATTTCAAAATATTTGTGAATTAGAAACTTTAATGAAGATTATATGAGCCATCAAGGAAATTATATTTGAAGACACCTAGTTTCCCCCACTTGCTATTCCCTTGAGCATTAGAAATATGAATTTACCTAATTCTTGCCCTAACAGGGCATACAGTGTGGGGGGAAAGTAGGTTTATAGTTGTTCTTATGGAAAGTGATAAAATAAATAATAATATAAGTAGACAGCCTCTGTGTTTCGTGTATTCACAACTTTAAACCTACTTTTGTCCCACCTTATATAGTCTGAATGCAATATTCAAGTGTAGGATTAAATATATATATATATATATATATATATATATATATATATATATATACACAATTTCTGTCACTTTTAAGTGACAGAAATTGTAGTCTACCTAAGAGAGGTAAGTATAAAGCATTTGGGAGTTCAGTCACTTCCAAAGTGATATTTGAGTCAGATCTTGAAGGAAGTCTTCATTTCTTGATTTGTCATTTATTAATGAATGGATCATAGAGACCAAGTCTGCTTTTCTTATTCAGAATGGGCTCTCAATCCTTGAAAGCTGTCGGGGCTAGGCCAGAGAAGCTGAGGCTTTGACCAAGCAGACATGAAAACATGAGGTCAGGTGATAGGAGGTAGTGGAGCCAATGGCTTGGGGTAGGGATGTAGCAATGAATGCTCAGCAGACAGGCAGCCAATGATGTGAGAAGATCTGCAATGACACATCTGGGTCATGAGATGTGCTGAAACTCAGCATCAGAAGAGGCAGTGGGGTTCAGGAAGGAAGCCCTCCCTAAATCACATGGCTGGAGTCTCTTGGTAAGGTCACAATTACTAAGACAATGCATAAAGCAAAGCTAAACCTCATCTTTGGGAGAACAGGGGTCTATTCTGCAGTGGGAAGATCCCAGGCTCTGGTGCAGATTGCTTTGAGTTTGAATCTTGGCACCATCACTTGGTTAGTTAAACACATAGCACAAAGTACGTAGTAGGGCTCCCACAAATTAAAGTTAGAGATATTATCTTCACTAACATTTAAAAAACGTTTATTGAATTTATTGGCGTAACATCTATCTGTCTGTTTATCTATCTATCATCTATCTATCTATCTATCTATCTATCTATCTATCTATCATCTATCTATCATCTATCTATATCTATCTATAAAGAGCCAGGGTTCAAAACAACCAGATGGATGACTGAACACCAGGTGTCAGTCCTGCACTGACCCAGCACTGACTGCTGAGGGGGCTGCAGATCAGGCCCAGAGAGAGAAGCAGAGTCTGATTCACAGCCTCCATGGCAACTGTTGATCAGCCCTTGCCTCTCTTTCTCTCTGGCCTCACCAGCAGCTGAGGGGACTGCTGATCAGCCTGGCCTCTCTGATCAGGCCCAGAGATAGGCCCGGAGACACTGACTGTCATAGAAACCGACCAATCAGAACCTAATGTGAGTAAACTGTGAAGAACCTAAGATGAGGGCTGAGGAGGGGTTTTAAAGGCAACAGTTGTTTGGAGTAAGGTGTAAGAAAGCAGTTCAATTTTTTAATGATCATTTTGGCAGTATAGTGCATATGGCTGGCTATCAGTCCAGATATAGAGATTATGTATTTTTGTCTGCCAAGAGTATCTCCTCCTGCTGAAAAAGCTCCCCCCTCACATTTAAGCAATCCTATCCTATATAATCTATCTATACTACTAAAAGGGTAATATGCTAATTAGACCGGGTCATCCAGCCATCTTCAGGACTTCTGACTTCCTTCTGGACAAAGCCATGGTGGTGGGGGCTGAGGCAGAGGCAGTTAAGGGTGATCAGGCCAGTAAGAGAGAGCAGTTGGGGGGATATCAGGCTGGCAGGAGGTTAGGGGCAATCAGACTGGCAGGGGAGAGGAGTTGGAGGCAAGATCAGGCCTGCAGGGGAGTGCAGTTAGGAGCAATTAGGCAGGCAGGAGCAATTGGGGGTGATAAAGCAGGCAGGCAGGTGAGCAGTTAGGAGCTGGTGGTCCCAGATTATGAGTAGGATATCTCTCAAGGTGTCCCTCATTGGAGAGGCTGAAGGCTGGACTGAGGGAATCCCCTACCCCATACACGAATTTCGTGCACCAGGCCACTAGTTGGTTAATAATATTATATAGGTTTCAAGTGTACAGTTCTACAATACATCATCTGTATATTGCATCGTGTGTTCACCACCCAAGTCAAGTATATTTACATTACCATTTATACCTCTTTTACCCTGTTCTGCCTCCCCCGACCCCAACCTTTTCCCCTGGAAATCACTACAGTGTTTACTGTGTCTTTGAGTTTTGTTATGTGTTATGTGTATTGTGTGTTTTTTTTTTAAATCCAGACAGAGATTCAGGATTAAAACATAATATCAGAGCCAGACTCAAAGTCTTATTTAAATCAGAGTTTCTAAGAATTTAATAAAAATTCCTTAAATTTCCTCAAATTTACTATCTATATGGCTACAGCTTTATTGACTGTAAAATGGGGCATACTTAATCTACCGCACAGGCTGATTGTTAAGATTAGCTGCTGTCATATATGTAAACATCTCAGTGCAGTGCTGGCAAATTGTGCTTGATGAACAGTAGCTGCTGCTATTATTGTTATTAGCTCTGCTGGAACAATGAACAGTGAAATTTTATTAATGTTAAGAATGGCCAGGTTTCCCCTCTCATTACTTGAAGATTAAGATTTATGATTGTGCCCAGCTGGTGTTGAGAGGCAACCCATAAACCAAGAGGGCACAGGTTTGATTCCTGGTCAGGGCAAATGCCTGGATTGCCAGCTCAATCCCCAGGTTGATTGTGGGCTCAACCCCCAGTATGGGGCTTGCAGGAGGCAGCCCATCAGCGATGTTTCTCTTTTACCAACGTCTCTATCTCTCTATTCCTCTCCCTTCCACCTCTCTCTCTCAAAAATCATTAAAAAAAGATTTTTGATTTGTAGTAGGGTGGATCTCCATCCTGTCTTCTCTCTTCACATTTACACAGCACACATGAGGTTAGTTTCCAAAGTCTGGGATAAGGTAAGCCTAAAGGTAAGGCTGAAGTGGATCTCTCTCCTGGAAAAAGGATGCTTGGTAGGAGCAGGAAAAAGGAAGGCAGGTCCCTAAAGGTAGATAATTCCTTAAAAGAGCAGTCAATGCCTTGAAAGTTTCCTGTTTCGACTGAAAGTCTGCCAATTAGAATATAATTTTTAGCAATCATTTGTATTTAAAAAGGAGAACTCCAGTGGATAGTTTGATGAGTTACCAACCACTCTGCATCTTTATCTTCCAATTTCTCACAGATGAATGGCACTATTACTCATGAAAGCTACTTTGCTAATCTACAAATACAATAAATAAATGTGTTGGCTATTCTTTGGAGTGGAACCAGGAGGGTGATATGGAAGATGGCAACATATGGGAAATTTCATTTCCAGTTAAAAATATTTCTCTAGTAATGTAGATACATAGAAGAAAAGTTTGACCTAAAAGGTGTGTATGGGGGATAATAGTTACTCCATGAAATTATGACACTTAATATACAAATATATTCTAGTTCCCTGAGTTCAAAGGAAGCACAGAATGATGTAATTAAAGGGACTTCCTGGGTTCATACAATTTTTCTAACATTTGTTGACCATATTGTGTCAGATACTGAACTAGAAGTTAGACACCAAGAAATAACAGTGGTTGTCCTCAAGCAGAAGACAGATGTTGTAATACAGGTGCTTTCATATAGGTATAAAACAAATGTCCTATAGCTGAAATGAGTGGGGTGGTGAGGCAAGTTTTCCAAAATGATGGGACACCTGGACTCTTTAAAGTGCAAGTAGCACCAGCTTCTGCCTGAGAGTTCCAGCTTGCTCATCCTGAAGGCCGCCTCTATAGATTTCAGACTTCGTAGGCCATGGTATATATCATACTGGATTGTTCTTTCTTCCTTTGGTGGAATCCTGACTGATACAACTATCAAACTAGTCTCCACTGTGGACAACTGGAGCTCAATCTTGAGTTCTGATAGCTAGTGTAGTGCATGTGCCTCAGAATTATTCTGCCTGAAAAGTGGTGGTGCTGGGTATTTATACACCAGATCTCAGCTATTATTGTTTAGATGCCTGGCCCTTTCACCTACTGTGGGCAGAGAAGGCTTTGGAGGCCACAGAGAGCTCACAGGCAAAGAGGCACAGATGCTAGCAGTAAGAAGCTGGACTGCATGTAGGAAAATGGTAAGTTCCAAGGAGATATTAGTAGTCCAGTAACACTATCCTATCTAATAAAGAGGGAATATGCTAATTGACAATCACACCCTCACAAATATGGAAGCGCCCACAGACAATAAGAAGAGAATATGCTAATTGATTGCCACAACTTCAAATATGGCGATGCCTACAGCCACAAGATGATAGTACCCAGTACCCTCTGCCCTGCTGGGGTAGCAGGCATACTGCATGGCTGGGACTGCCCCCAGGCGGGTCTGGCCACTATGTGCACTTGCCTCCAGAATCCCCCAGTCCTCTCAGCCCCCCATCCGCCCAGGGCCAGCCCAAGGTGCAGACAAGCTTTGGATGGTGGCTGCCCAGCCATCCGGGGTCACCCAAGGCTCAGGTAACCAGGGCCAGCCAAGGCTTGTGCTGCCAGCAGTGGCAGTGGCAAAGGTGTGCTGGGGGCATTGCCTTCCCCTGATCGCCAGGTCACCTCCGCCCCTGAAAGTCCCCAGACTGTGAGAGGAGGCAGGCCAGGCTGAGGGAGCCCTAAAATTTTCATGCACCAGGCCTCTAGTCTGCTATAATTCTGAAGGGAGTAAAATTTTCAGAGAAACATATTAAGGTGAGAAAATAAAATGCTTCTACATCAAAATGTTAATACCTACCCTATCCATGTCCTTGGGCATTCTTTAAAAAAAAAAAAAAATATATATATATATATATATATATATATATATATATATATATATAATTGATTTTTTACAGAGAGGAAGAGAGAGAGATAGATAGTTAGAAACATCGACGAGAGAGAGACATCGATCAGCTGCCTCCTGCACACCCCCAACAGGGGATGTGCCTGCAACCAAGGTACATGCCCTTGACCGGAATCAATCCCGGGATCCACTGAGTCAAACCGGCTTCAGCTCCTTGGGCATTCTTGAAGGGCTTCATACTCTACACACACACACACACACACAACTTCTGGGGTTGACCAGCAGATCCTGAGTGATGGATGAATAGATTACTCTGACACATGTCTCAGTGAAAGAGAGGCTAAGGAGCTGTTTTGCTTTGGGAGCAAATATCCTTGATTGCCTGCCTCCTTGGGCTTTTATTGTCACAAAAGCTTGAACTCAAATTACCTATTAGATACTTACAGCAGGGTAAGCATCCTTGAGAGAGCACAAGCATCCTTTAAAGCAAGGGCATGTCTAAGTAAATACTCAGGGGCTCAGACTTGTTTGGAAAAGTCAAGGCAGGGACTGCTGCCTTCAGCAAGGTCCCCCAAAGGTCCCCAACCTTTCTTAGAACCCTCCTTACAGACATTCCAACCAAGTCCTGTGCTTCCTCACACTCAAATAATCACTTTTTAAAAATTGTTAAATGAGTGAACACTGGCACCTGCACAGATTACCAATGTCAAGAGACTGGTGATGGGAGCTTCCCTATGCCTTCAACTCAAGGGATGTTACAACTTCTCTAATAAGGACGAATGTCCTGAACTGTTGCATAATAAATCAGGAAATGCAATTTATATGCAATCTACATAGAGGTGACCTACAAAAATGAAAAATTTTAGTTTTTACTATATTTTAAAATCCTCCTAGAAAGGCTGCCAGGCATAGGAATTAAGACCATGAGTTCTGGATTCAGACTGCCTGGATTCAAATTCCAGTTGTGCCACTTACTGGTATTTTGCCCTTGGCCAAGCTACTTAACACTTAGGTCTTAGATTCTTCATCTGTGAAATGGTTGCTGTGAAGATTAAATGAATTAATATATTCAAAGTGTTTAGAAGAGCCAAAGGCTTAGAGTTGGTGCTATATAAATGTGTTTGTGTTAATAGAATTATTATCATCATTATCCTCATCATTATTATTACTGACTCATGCCTTCTCATGAAAGGAGAAGCTGTCTTGAAAGACCATGATAGAAAGGAAGTTAATGAATAATAAGTGAGATCATATCATTAGAACAATTAAGAAGTCATGAACACTGTAATTCTTTAATTAAGGGTTGTTAGATGGAACATATGCCACCCTTTCCTGATATTTCAAAGTGAGAGTGTGACTTTTTATTTTATTACTAGCTTTATTTTCTTTAATAGCTGATCAGTATATATAAAGCTGTGTTGACAATGATGATGAATAAGGAAGGAAACATTGAGCTCACATGCAATGCAGGTTCACAGGCAGGTCCCAGCTCTTAAGTTTTTCACTTAAAGTTAGTTTGTAACTTACTGCCAAACACCAGAAATGACTCAGTCCTATAGGGTGTGAGCTCTGGAACCAGACTGCTTAGGTTCATCCCAGGTCCATTCCGAAGTATCTGTGATCTTGGGTGAACTGTTCAGCCCCTTAGGCTTCAGTCTCCTTGTCTGTTAAATGAAGATGCAAGACTAATGTCATGAATTCAATAGAGCAGAGGTCCTCAAATTATGGCTTCTAGGCCAAATTTGGCCTGCAACCTATGTTTATAAATAAAGTTTTATTGGAACACAGCCAAATCCACTTTTTTACACTTTGGCTTTCAGCGTTCAATAGTGTGACAGAGATGTTATGGCTCACAAAGCTGAAAATAATTTCTTATCTGGCCATTTACAGAAAAAGTTTACTAGCCCCCAACCTAAAGGAATAAATAAGATGATGCATAGGAATATGTTTTCCGGTTCCTGGCACTTCACAAGTACTCAGTGAATATTAATGACTAGCTTTCTCTACTGCCAAAGATGCAAGAACCATTCACTGCAGCTTAAAATGTACAGCTAATGTCTGTAAACAATGTGTATCTGAATACATTTCTGACATGATTAGAAAGTCAGCCCAATATCACTGTACTTCATCGTTTTCCTGGTACTGAGTGATATCCTTCATTCACTGATTTGTTGTATCTCAGTTGTGTTCACATATCTAATATATCTGCCCAGTTAGTGGGGCAGTAACCTGTGGGCATCTGCCTGATTGATATTTATGTGGGGAACAGGCCAGAGACACTGAAGCCATTGCCAGATTCTGTCTTCTGGTCCTTGGATCTGTGTCTGAATCTTTTAGAGAGAAATCCTGCTTTCCTATGAGACTGTGTGAGACAGGGAAGCATGCTCCCCTCTCCTAATTGTTCCAGGGTTCAAAGTAGAAATAAAATGAAGAGAAGGGCCAGGGGGGCATTCCTCCTGTCAGTGTGGTAAACACCATGGCTGCAGCTTGCTCTGCAGGACTATAGCCTTGGAGGCTTCAGGAGATGGAGCCCTGGCACTACTACTAGTGCTGTCTGTCACTCATAGGGGCCACAGGGGCAGTGTGGAGGGCCAAGGGTAAAGGCATTCTCCAGCAGATCTTAACAAGATAGCCCAGAGTGGAGAAACTTAAAAACTATTAAGAAACCTCATGGATGCCCATAAATTGAGTGAAATTTTGAGGAGGATGGAGGCTCTTGTCTTAAATGCGTGGGTGGAAACTGGTGAAACTGAAGTTATCAATGTTATCAAATTCTTTTCCATACGCACAAGTTGGTGAAACCTAGTGCAACTGCATTGCATACCCTCAACACAAATGTGTATTGAAGACACACTCTACTTACAGAATCCTTGGTTGACAATGATTTAAAGACCCTACTAAGCCCTGACAACCAAAAGATAGCCCTCTGCTCTTTGCCATTCTTACTGGCGGGAGAGTTGGAAGAACTTCTTCAACTTTCTTGTTTTGTAGATGAGAAAACTGTGACTCAGAGGAAGCAGTATGCCAAGTAATATGTCCTTCACTTGTTAACATATAGTTAATGTTAACTAGTGTGAGAGCTAGAACTAAACTCCAGTTGAAAGTCTGGCTCTGATGGCACTGGAAGTGGTCTAGGAATTGATCAGGTAGAATCTTTTCTTGCTCAAAAACGATTATTGCCAAGTGGGCCTGCTCCTACCACTTTTGCACGTAGGTCAATAATACAAACAGAGGCACACATACTATGTATCTAAAAATATAAATGTTATAAATTAAGTTAGCAAAAACTGAAATAAAATATGTTTTATCCTTTTATCTTGACAAATATTCTTTTATAAAAGACAGGAAATCCTGGTTCAAATTAGAATTTTTAAATCCCTTAGCCCCATGCATGCCTCACCTTGTGCAGTAGGGTACAGTTTAGGGAGGGCCAGAATTAGATTCTAAAATTAGAGTTCCAGATTAAGGGTCTGTCTTGCTTAATTCTAAGCAGAGTATTGGTGCCCAGTATAGCGGCAGAACTTTAGAATCAAGACAAGTGGGAACCACAAAAAACCCCGCACATTTTCTAAAGCACAGATCAATGAGATATAGTCCTGATTCCCTTAAGTCCACCCCCATTCCCTTCCTGAATCCAGCTGAGCTAAAATAGAAGGAACAGCTATTACAAACCTTTCAGCTAATAAAGGCTCAGTCTGGTAGGCAGGAGGTAATCTTCAGGACCATCTACTTTACAGGGAAGCAGAGAATTTTGGAACCATATTGGGATAAATAATATGGGGTCCTGTAGACAGAAACCAATTAAGTCAAACCTCAGGTTGAAACTTCTCTAGTTGTCATCTCCACATAATAACCTCAATTCTAATGCTCTCAGGGACACCTGAGCCTCTTTAGTATCATTCAAATTTAGAAAAGAAAAATAAATCCTCCATTTTATTACTAGAAGATGAAAGTAGACTCTTTCTGTTCAATTACTCAATATTTTAGACCTTTGACCCTTCCACAGAAAGCTTGTTTAGGTCATTTGGTAAATTTCCTGACTTAACAGTTAGTGATATTCTATTCTAGAGGCCCAGTGCATGAATTTGTGCATGGGTGGGGGCCAATCAGGTGGGGCCTGGGGGCGGGGCTGTGGGTGGTTGGCTGGCTGGCCCCATCCCCTGGCCCAATTCCCAGTCAAGGGGACAATTTGCATGTTAGCTTTTTATTATAGAGGATGCTTTTAGCAATAGTGGTAATGAGTCAATTGGTCTTGAAAATATACCTAATTTCATCTTTATTTTGACCATTCCTTTCTGACTTTATGTAGTGCCCTCATTTCTTATTTCCATTTCTAAAAAGAGGCAGTGCTCAATTTTCTTTTTTTTTTACTTTATTTTTATTTTTGACACTATTACATATGTTTTCATTCCCTTCCCCCTTTTATCCACTTCCACCCAGCCCTCACCATGCCCCTTCCCCCTGGCCATCACCACACTATTGTCTGTGTCTATGGGTTATGCCCATGTGTTCTTTAGCTAATCCCTTTACCTTCTTTCATCCAGTTCTCCCTCCCCCTCTGCTCTGAAAGCTGTCAGTTTGTACCAAGTACCCATGCCTCTGTTTCTATTTTGTTCTTCAGTTTATTTTGTTCATTAGATTCCACATACAAATGAGATCATATGGTATTCACTTTTCTCTGATTTGCTTATTTCACTTAGCATAATAATTTCCAGGTCCCTCCAAACTATTGCAAAATTTAAGAGTTCCTTCTTTTTTACAACCTCATAGTATTCCATTGTGTAAATGTACCACAGCTTTTTCCCCCTTTTCATCTACTGATGAGCTCAGCTATTGTAAATGAAGCTGCTATGAACATAGTGGTGCATATAGTATTTCTGATTGGTGTTTTGGAATTATTAGGATATATTTATAGAAGTGTGATCACTGGGTCAAAAGGCAGTTACATTTTTAATTTTTTGAGGAATCTCCATATTTTTTTCCACACTGGTTGCATTCCCACCAGCAGTGTACTAGAGTTCCCTTTTCTCCACATCCTGGCCAGCACTCATTGTTTCTTGATTTATCGATGATAGCCATTCTGGCAGGTGTGAAGTGATATCTCATTGTGGTTTTAATTTGCATCTCTCTGATGATTAATGCCCTTGAGCATTTTTTCATATGTCTATATGTCCTCTTTAGATAAGTCTGTATGTCCTCTTTAGATAAGTGTGTTATTTAGGTTCTTAGCCCTGCTGGTGTTGAGTTGAATAAGTTCTTTATATATAATTTTGGAAATTATTTGTATTTTTTACTTTTAAGTTTTTTATTAAAAAAATTTAATATCAGTTATTGCAGACGTCCTCCATTTCCCTACCCATTACCAGATGTCTCATTGTCAAATATGTTCTCCCATGTAGTGGGTTTCCCTTTTATTTTGTTGATGGTTTCTTTTGTGGGCAGAAGCTTTTTTGTTTGATATGGTCCCATTTATCTTTTCCTGAGTTTCCCTTGCCTTTGGAGACATATTAGCAAAAAATATTGCTATACGAGATGTCTGAGGTTTTACTCCCTATATTTTTCTTCTAGTATTTTTATGGTTTTGTGACTTACATATAAATATTTTATTCATTTTGAATTTGTTCTTGTGTACGGTGTAAGTTGGTGGTCTAATTTCATTTTTTGCATGTACCTGTCTAATTTTCTTAACACCATTTATTGAAGAGACTGTCTTCAGTTTTCTTATGTTCTCAAAGTGTTTTTGTTCAACTTTTGAGCCAACTACATTAATAGCAGAAGAGAAACATGGGCTTAAGCACTTTATACTTTTAACAATACATCTTTAAGAGTTTCTATTGATTAACTGAGGAACTAGGACACTCAGGACCCTAAGGCAGGTTAAGCATCTCCTAAGATGGTTTAACATGAAACTATTCAAAAGCATTTCACAAAGCCTTAGAAGTGATTTGGGAATCAGAAATGTTTCATTAAACATGTGGTATCACTTAATAAGGAAGAAAGATACACATAGTTATTTAAGAAATGTAAACAATGAAAATTGCATGGACCATTCTGTCATGGTCTTCTTCTATTTTGTAATTAATCAAAATCCACATATATTTCTTGAGAACCTTTTAAGTACTTGATACACATCAGATCAATAATCTATTGATTTTCAAGGACAACAGCTAATCAATACAAAATTGGCAAACTGCTTGAGAAAAAAAATCAATTTCTGGTGGTAATGTGACCATATGTCTTAGTTTTTGGTTCCAAGGTCTGTATTTTTGCTTGGTTCACCCACTTTACCAATTATGAATCATGTTTGGAATGCCATAAGTGCCTTTAAGGACTATTTACTGGAGTTGAATCACACTATACACATTATGAAATGTGCTCTAAAAATACGTAATCTTTCTGCCTTCAGTGAGATTTTAGTGTAGATGAAATGCAAAATTATAGATATATGTATATTAGAAATTCTAACTACCTAGTGTAAGAATTCTGGGGCGATGGCAATCTGATCACATGTTTTTTTTGCTTCTGCTTTCCTCAAGTTCCTGCTAGGATGAATCTACACATAAGTTAAAGCATATTCATGTGTGTCTTTGAGGTGGGAGTGGTTAGGAAGGTGGTGTAAATATGGCTGTGTTTTATTGGAGAGCTCTGAAGATCTACCTGGTATCTTCAGACTTCCCAGATGATCTTTCAGAAAACCAGACTAAGAGTAGAAGGTACCTTCTTTGTAGCATTTCAATCTCCAGGAGGGAAGAGACCAATGACAGCTACTTAAAATCACATGTGAAGAAAACTGAAATAATGGACTCCTCAGCACCAATTAGTCCAGTTGTTTTACCATTGGCTAAACTCTAATAAGCTTCTTACCTCACTGATCTGCAAAGCCACCATGGCCTGACAG
The DNA here is from genome assembly GCA_963924515.1 of Vespertilio murinus. NCBI lineage: Eukaryota > Metazoa > Chordata > Mammalia > Chiroptera > Vespertilionidae > Vespertilio > Vespertilio murinus. Next base: position 103,972,692 of record OZ004710.1, read on the forward strand.
GCTCCAACAACCTTACATGCAAAGGTCCTGAAAAAGATTTCTACACTTACTGAAAGAAGTGGACATATGATTTATGGGTCAGTTAAGGAGACTTAGTAGTTCAAAGGAGAGGAACCAGGAGGGTGATATGGAAGATGCAACATATGGAAAATGTTCTTCCATTTTTAAAATTAAATCAGAAAATTTCCAAGGATGATGGACATGAAATATCTAAGGAACAACAAATGGTGAGCAAAGTTAGGATCCTTGGTTTACTTATCTTCATTTCTTCTGCATTTTAATTGCTCTTAAATTAAACCAGACTATTATAAGCTCTCACTAATTGCTTCTTCAGTCACCCCCCAACTGTCCTTTATACTCTCCTTCACTTTGACCAGACTCATCTTTTTGGAAGGACATTTTGATGCTACTTCCCTTGCTCACCTAAAGCCCTTCATCATTCTCAATTTTCTTAGGTTAAATCTTCAGTGTGCTCTGTGAAGATTTTGCATGGTACGGCTTCCTCTTACCTACCCAGCTTTATTGTGTACCACTTTTGCCTTTATTCACAACATGTGCTTTCCCACAATGGGAATTTTGTACACACTGAATTTGTTCCAAAAATATTCCGTTTCCCCTTCTTCATGTGGCTAAATTATTATTCATTCATTTTGAAGGCAGATGCTTAAATAAGATTTCTCTCAGGAATAATAATGAGACAAAGGTATAAATTACTGAATAAGTAAGAAGATGGCCAACCAAAGGAGGAGGCAACAATGACAAGAGCAGATATTGCCTACAAATTAATAGCAGGGCTCAGATTCAGATGAGAAATAAATCATCAGATTACCTATTAGAGTCATAAATACATGCATTCATTCTCTTGCACTCTTTGAAACTACCACATAGACTGAAATATAGGATAGTTGATCAGGTGTAGAACAGGTTTTCACTCTGCACACAATCCCTACCTCACGCCCAACCGCACAGAGTCCACAAGAACCTGTGATCCAACTCTTAACACGAACCTCAGTCTTGAACTTACATGGAAAACCTTTCCTGAACCTGTGGGAGGCACCTGTCCTGACCCCCTGCATTAAGTCCAGACCTCAGCCTATACAGGCACCTACAGCCTCACCTGGCACAGATCCATGCCCAGACACTGTACAGGGCTTGCTGACATATCCCTGTCCTGGCTCCATGGCCTGACCCTCTACAGGAGGCCTTGCCTATAACAGCGCTGGAGCCTATCACCGGATTCTGCAGAAAACCTTCCCTTGACTTCCAACAGAAATCCCTAACTTGACTGGTTTCAGGAATCTCTGACCTGATCTGTTATAGGAACCCCGAAGCTTGGCCTCTGGAAGCACTCTCCTGACCCTGTACAGGAGCCCTGATGCTACTCTCTCTCTCACAGCCTTGTTCTGGAAGCCTTGCCCTCCCCTTGTATAGGAGCCACTGTCCTGACTGTGGCCAGTGGCTACCACATGAAAAGCAGAGCTCCGGGGAGTCCACAGAATCCTGAAGCAGACACTGCTATAGACTTGTCAATCCTGTTCCCCTTTCCTCCTTCTCACTCACTTTCCCAGCCCCCCTAACAAGGACAGGTGGACATGTGACAGTTCTGATCAATGGAGTGAGCAGAGTAACATACACAACTTCCAGGCCTGGCCCATAGGAACCTCTCATGGGCCCTGGCTGGTGTGATCAGTGGTTAGAGCACGGGCCTGTGCTCCAAAAGGTCTCGGGTTTGATTCTCAGTCAAGGGCATGCACTTGGGTTTAGGTTGTATCCTCAGCCCTAGTCGGGGCACATGCAGGCAGCTTCTGCACTGGCTTTTCTGGCAGGGTTCCATGCTATTGTGGTTGCCATGGAGACCCTTAGCTAGGGTAGAACCCCACAAAGAGGCCATCTTGGAGATGGCCAGAAGCCTTCACGAGGCTATGTGGACCACGTTCTGTACGTATGTGCAAGCTAGGGAATGTACATCCCCAGAATGCCTCATCAGGAATGAAAGTTGTAAGTAGGTGGGGGTGGCCCTTGTTGTTGAGTGGCCCAGGGGGCTCAAAGCCCATTGGGAAATGGTTGCAAGTGACTTCAGCTGCCAGGGTGACCAATGGGGCTCAGACCCGGGAGCCCCTCAGGGCCAGCAGCTGTTCTGGCAACCTATGGGAAGGTGGGAAGGTTGGCTACCATGCTGGGGCTGTTGAGCACCAGTGCACCCTGAAAGCAGGATGGCATCAGAACTTCTGTCCCCTTCTTTCTTCCTTCCCATACCCACCCCTTCAACAGGCTTCCCGGTGAACCCATGTATCGGCTGTATGGAGGGGACCCCAAGGGGCTCACCATACACCAGCTGGGCCTATGGCAAGACGGGGCTCTACCCTCCCTGCCCTGTGTGCCCCCCCTGGGAGGACGCCCTGCCTCAGGTCTCAGAAGATTCCTATGTGAGACGCACCTTAAGGACGCAGCGACCGGGTCTGGACCTGCTGACAGTGGGACCTGCAGTGCCTTCCGCCATCCCTGTCCCCAGAAGTGCCTCCGGGGCCCCTGACTTTCCTAGGAGCTTCTTTCCTTCCACCACAAGCCCCCCCAATCCAGTAGCCTTTTCCTCCCCCAATCTTCATGGAACCCTGCCCATGGCCATCTGTGGTGAGGTTCCCCAAAAGGGACAGGGAGGTTGAGGTGGGGGAGGGTCCAAGGCAAAGTTGGGCTGAGCCTGGTCCCCCCCCCATCTCTCCAGAGGCCAGGGAGTGTGAGTACTGCAGAGAGACAGCCACTCCACAGTACCTGTGCAATGCTTATGGTCAGACAATGAACAGGCTGAACACCCCCAAAACACGCCAGGTAAGACCCCAGGCCCAACTCCCCTCACCCAGGTACTGGGGTTCCCACTCCCTGCAGGATCTCTGTCCTCACAGTCTATGAGAACCCCGATCCCCCTCCCTGCCCCATTCACTCAGGGATGCAGCTCCATACAGGGGCGTCTACCCTCAGCCCACCCTGAGGCTGCAAGCAGCCCACTCCCTGCACCACCATTTTCATACTTGGCTGCACACTGGGGTCACCGCGGGGCCCTCCCTAGATGTGCTGATTTCCTTGGTCTGGGGCGCTGCCTGGGCATCAGGATGATTTTCGACTCCCCAAGTGCGCCCAATGTCCGCCAACGTGGAGAACCACTGATGCAGTCCCCACACCACTGGGAAAGCCCCGGGACAGGAGGCCATGTCCTCGCTCCTTAGAGAACCCTCAGTCTACGCCTTGTCCCCAACGGTGCCCGTGGTTCTTGTCCAGGAAGCCCTGCCTTCACCCTCCTCCTGTGTCCTCCCCACCCCCAGTGCACTGATTCTCACATTCTTGATGCCCCGAGAAGGTCAGCAAGCGGGCAGGTGCCCAGTGCGCCAACTGCCAGACAACCATCACGGCAGTGTGGCGGAGGAATGCCAATGGAGACCATGTGTGCAATGCCTGCGGACTCTATTACAAGCAACACAAGGTGTACCCTCCCCCTCGGAGCCTTCCCCTGCTCCCCCATTCCACCAACCCTGCATACCTTCTCCTTGTCCTTGCCTGTATTCTTCCTATCTCCCTTCCCTCTCTTCTTCATTCCCTTCATCTCTTCTCCCTGTTATTCTCCTCCCTCCTCCTTTCCCCTCCTCCTGTCTTCTCTGGACTTCCATCTCCTCCCTGACTTCCTTTTCCCTCCTGCTCCCTTCTCTCTCCTCCATTCTCATCTCCTTCCTCCTCCCTTCCAGCCATCAGCTAGGGGTTCCCCCAGCCTTTCCCCAGCTTAGGATCTCATAAACTCATGATTCCTTAGGCATTATCTGTGCCACAGCTGGGTCCTGCTGAGTTCCCTATTCCTTGACTGAGTCCCCTACTCTTAAGGAGTGGGGTGGAAAGGGTGGAGACACAGAGGCCAAAGTCTGAGGTTGGGGACCACTCATGGCCTCCCTTTTGTCAGGTGAACCGACCAGTGACCATGCGGAGTGATATTATAAAGACTAGAAAGCGCAGGGCATCACAGAAAGAAAAGAAACCAGCATCGAGTTTGGGAGGCACAGGACCGGCTGATGTACCAGCAGGTGGCTTCATGATGGTGGCTGGGGGCAGCGATGGTGGGAATTGTGGGGAGGTGGCCTCAGGCTTGACATTGGGCCCACCTGGCACTGCCCATCTCTACCAAGGCCTGGGCCCCGTGGTGCTGTCAGGGCCTGTCAGCCACCTCATGCCTTTCCCCGGGCCGCTGCTGGGTTCACCCACAGGTTCCTTCCCCACAGGGCCCATGCCTCCCACCACCAGCAGCACTGTGGAGGTGTCACTCAGCCCATGAGGACACAGAGCATGGCCTCACAGCAGGGGTGGGGTCCACATCTGCAGTCCCTCTACAACCCAACCCTCTGGGCCCCCAACACCCCTTGGTCTGGACCGTCAAAGATTTGTAAAATAAAGCACCAAAAGAGAACATGCACATGTCATGGGCAGAGACAGTGTGTGGTGGCCGAGGGCTCTGTGCGGTGGTGACCATGGGGGGAGGGGGGAGAGATGGCGTGCCTGACACCAGGGACTGTGAGAAGCGGGCACACATGACTGTGTGAGAGGACTGGGGTATGTGTGTACGGGGTGTGCTGAGACAGCATGTGAGGCTGTGCTCCTGTGACCGTGCACCACGCAGGGGGACGGGGGGGTCTGAGACGGTGTACCAGGCACAGCATGTGCGCCAGGCTCAGCATCTGATAGACAAGCATCTCTGGAATGCCGGCGAGGACTGTGCGGGCGGAATGTGGAGACCTGGCAGGGCTGCCTGGGTGCTGCGGTCAGGAGGTCTTCGTGGGTCCGGTAAGGGCAGTGCTCGTGTGACCGCATGTGCATGTGAGTGTATCCCGTGTCATGTGCCTGTCACCGTGCCTCTGAGCGGCTGGCAGCGTGAGCAGCTCTGTGCACGTGCTTGTGGAGGCACCAACACATACAGTTCCGGTCTGTGAGCTGGGCACCCACCTCCAGGGGACAGAAGCCGTGCTCAGGGAGGAAGGGGGGAGGAGGGGCTGGAATGGCAGCCAGCAGGAAGGGCGGAAGGCCGGTCTGAGACCTGGGGCTGTCCCTGGGCCCTCCTGTCACTCAGCTCTCATCTCTCTCAGCCCAGCTCGGCCTGCAGCCCTGTGGGAAGCGGTAGAGAAGGGGGGGGGGGATTAGGAGACAAAATAATCTCTAGGGGGGTATTTAGACCCCACAGGTGGGGAGCTCCCCACAGTGCCAACTCCCTCCCCAACTCACCCACTGACCTGGGTGAACTGCTCCCCCGAAAGTGGGATCTGTTCTTCCATGGAACAAACCCCCACATCGGAGCGTGCCCGGGGTCAGGTGACATCCTAACCCACACAGGCTAAGCAGCTCTCCCTGGCCACACGGCTGGTGGCACAGGGCTGAGCCAGGCCCCGTGGCTTGGCCTCCACATGCCCAGAGGCTGCTCACCGCAAGCAGCACCGTTTCCTGAGCGCCCACTGTGCTCGACAATGGCTGGAAGACTCGGCTGCTTTTGTCCATGAACACCTGAAAAAACACTCTAGTCCAGCCAGTGTGGCTCAGTGGTTGAGCACCAACAGAACAGCATCCCTTCAGCTAGTCAGCACACTGGCCCACTGCGGAATCACAGTAGTCCCTGCTCATTACAAGGATTGTCCAGAACTTCCCTGGACGCCTCAAAGAACCTCAGCCTCCTCATCCTGTGGGAGCCCCTGTCCTCGTCTTGAACAGAAGCCTCTTTCGTCACCTGTGCTGGAAAGGCCCCTGGACCCGCCATGTTCAGGAGCCCCCGATCCCCAACCCCTGTAAGAACGGCAGCCCGAGCCTGGCTCAGGAACCTCTCTGATGCAGGAGCTCTAAGGGTGTCCTTTCTCTAATCAGCTGGAAACCCATCCTGACCCTGAACAGGATCACCGGTCCTCACCTTGTACAGGAGGCCCCTGTCCTGCCGCCACAGCACGGCACCTCTGCCTGCCCTGGGTAGAAAGCTCTGAATCCCCACTGCAATGAAGCCCCGGCCCCACCCACCCCCCCTTAGAGAAACGCCTGGCCTGCCTGCTTCATGGGGCTCCATCTCTCTACAGGAATCCTGCCTTGACCTTGGGTGGGCCACCTCTGTCCTCCCGCTGCACTGCAGCCTGCTGTCCAGGTAGCATTTTAGAACCACTTCACTCACCTTAAAATCTAGTTCAGAAACTACCTACCTGACTCTGTCTGCAGAAATTCTCTCATCATTGATGTTTCTATCCCTCTCCCTTCCTCTCTGAAGTAATAAAAAACAGTATTGGACCAATGTTAAATTTTTAGTTTTGATAAATGTGTTAGGGATAACCTAATGTTATGATCGTTAAGAACTCCCTGTATTATCTTTACAACTTTTCTATAAATCTAAAATTATTTCAAATCAAAAGTTTTATAAAAATGAGCAAAGTTTTAAATTAACTCTTCACCAAAGGAAATACCCTGAGTGGCCAGATTATGATGATCTCTGAACGCATAATAAGACTACCACTCAATGTATTTGTATCTCAAATGGGTACCAAAAGTATTCTAGACTTTTGCTGGAGATCAACCACCTATTTGCCCTGAGCTTTCTATCAGCCAGTGCAAAGAGGAGAACTGATAAGGTGTGCAATTTATAGTATCTTTGTTTTTTTTTATTTTATTTTTTTTTAAATTTTATTTTATTAAGGTATTTTCTGTGTACATAGTTTACCATTGCCCCCCCTCACCTCCCATTTATGCCCTCCCTCCCCAGAGTTCTGTGTTCATTGGTTGTACTTATGTTCATGCATACCAGTCCCTCGGTTGTTCTCCTATCTCCCCCCCAGGTCTCCTTCCCCTCCCCGCTATCATTTGACAATCTGCTTGTTTAATGGTGACCATCTCAGGACCCCATGAATAAAATCTGCTCCTCGTTTGGCAGTCTGCTTGTTTTATGGTGACTATCTCAGGACCATATGAATAGAGTCCACTCCTCCTCTGGTTTTCACCGCCCCTTCCCCTGGGTCCCACTGCTTCCCCTGGGACACACGGCTCACCCGGGGCACACTGCACCCTAGGACACTCGGCTCACCCGGGGCTCTCGGCCCCCTGGGACACTCGGCTCACCCGGGACACCCTTCCCCTTTGGGGGGTACGGCTTACCCGGGGCACATGGCCCCCTGGGACACACAGCTCACCCGGGACACCCTTCCCCTTTGGGGGATACGGCTTACCCGGGGCACATGGCCCCCTGGGACACTCGGCTCACCCGGGGCACTCGGCCCCCTGGGACACTCGGCTCACCCGGGGCACTCGGCCCCCTGGGACACTCGGCTCACCCGGGGCACTCGGCCCCCTGAAACACTCGGCTCACCTGGGGCACTCGGCCCCATGGGACACTCGGCTCACCCGGGGCACTCGGCCCCCTGGGACACACGGCTCACCCGGGACATCCTTCCCCTTTGTGGGGTACGGCTTACCCGGGGCACATGGCCCCCTGGGACACTCGGCTCACCCAGGGCACTCGGCCCCCTGGGACACTCGGCTCACCTGGGGCACTCGGCCCCTCTAGGGTGTTGGGGTCGCATATTGGAGGCGCCGCGCTAGCTCCTTGCTAGCATGGCGGGCAGGCTGGGACAGCTGCAGTTGGGCTGAGATGGTTGCAGGCGGGGGGACCACCTTCAAAGGTGTCTCGTTCGGTGTGGGAGCAGAGCAGCTGCAGACATGGAGGCTAAGTTCTGAGGTCGCCCACTCCCTGAGCCCAAGGCGTGGTGAGTTCTGTTCTTGGTGGATTTCCTTTATTCTCGGCGGCAGTGGTGGGTGGTGGTGCCAGGTGCAATATTGACGGTCGCTCCTGTAGTTCAATTACCACTGTAGTTTTAAAGTTCACATGGCGGTGGTGGTGAGAGCTTCGGCTTGGCCATGTGGCATCGGAGGATGGGCTCGCCTGGGAGGGTAATGGAAGGCACTGTGCCATTTCCTCACCAGCGCGCTCCATTTCCCTCCCAGCATGGTGGGTGTGCTGGGAAGATTGTGGGCGGGCTGTGATGGCTGCATGGGGAGAGTCCGCCCTCAATGGCGTCCTCTTTGTTGCGGATGTGGAGCTTCTGTGGATGCAGAGGCTAATTTCTGAAGCCACACTCTCTATGAGCCCGGTGTGTAGTGAGCTCTGATTTCGGTGGATTCCCATTCTTGGGGGCGGCGGTGGGGGCGGCAGGGATGGTAGCTCCTGTGGCTCAATTTCCCCTGTAGTTTTAAAATCCGCATGGTGGTAGTGTCTGATGCTTTGGCCTGGCCATGTGGCAGCGGAGAGAGGATTCTCCGGGGGTCTGCCAATGGAAGGCGCAGCGCCAGCACAGCGTGCACGAAGGCCTGGCAGAGCAGGCCGCGGGCGGTGGCGGAGAGTCCCCGCGATGTCTTAGTCTTTCAGACTTAGTGGAACACTTCCCCTGAGCCAGAACAAGCAGCACCACCACCACAAATATTGGCCAGCTCAGTGCTGCCCCTCTACAGGTGACAGTAGGGGCATCCTCACCTCGGTAGGCCTTTGCTCTTGGAGGTCTTATCCAGTGGAAGGCAGCACGGTACAAAACTGCCCCATCTTCTCAGTCCTCCACTCGCCGTAGTTTTAAACTCCACATGGCAGCTGTGGCGCCCTGCTTGGTGTCTAGCTGTAGCCTTCCCATTTCTGGGCCGAGCTGGTTGTGCGGGAGGGGAGACGCTGTGCCCGCTCCTCTCCAGCACTGTGGGCGTGCTTGGAGGTCATGCTCACGGGCTTCTTGTCCAGGAAGGAGCCAAAGGCGCTGCTGCTGCGGCGGCGGCGGCGGCGGCGGCGGCGGCGGCGGCGTAGGCGGCGGCGTAGGCCCCTATCAGCTCCCCTGGCGGCCGGCAGGGCTGGCCCACTCCCTGGGCCCCGGGGCGGAGCGAGGTCTGGCTTCCCTCATTCCCGGAGGCAGCGGCTCCGGCAGATTCAGTTTCGCTGTAGTTTTAAAAAACTCATGGCAGCAGCGACGTCCTGCTTTGTGTCTAGTTGTAGCCTTCCCATTTTGCCAGCTTTCCTGTGGGTCTGGTGCGATCCCTTTTGGTTTTATCTGTTGTTTTTTTCCAAATTGTTGAGGAAATGGCGGCCCAGGAGACTGGGCCGCCATCTTGCTTCGGTCTCCCTATAGTATCTTTGATATCAAATAAATGAGGTACTCAAGAGAAGTACACCGAGTGGCCAGATTATTATGCATTCAGAGATCATCATAATCTGACCACTCGGTGTATATGGATGACAAATAAGCAAATTAAAATATTATTATTATTATTATTATTATCCATTAGGGAATAATGAGGTACTGATAGACACATTAAATGGTTAAATTGGAAAGCAAAACCCCAAACTAGCTATCTTGAACTTTGGTAAGAGTATAGACCAACTGTAATTTTCATAATTACTTGTAGGAATGTAAAATAGTACTACCATTTTCGAAAAACACTTTAGTGGTTTCTTGAAAAGTTATACATACACCTACCATATGATCCAGCCAAGAAAAAGGAAAGCATACATAGATTTACGCATAAACATTCCTGGCAGTTTTCCCTGTAGTAGCCCAAAACTGGAAACAACCAAAATATTCATTAACAGGTGAATCGATGAATAGATTATAGAATGTTAATGTATAAAACACTACTCTGCAACAAAAGGAAGAAAATTTTGTTACAAACTGTATAAATTTAAAGTAATTAGGTTGACAGAAAGAAATCAGGCAAAAAATAATATGTATTATACTACTACATTTGTATAATATTCTAGAAAATGCGAACTAATCTGTAATGATAGAAAGTAAATGAATTCCTGCTTGTGGAGAGGTTGGGCATTGGTGAAAGTGTGAGCTTGTATGCATGCATATAAGCCTAACCAATGGATACAGACAACAGCGGGGGGGGGGGGTGAAGACATGAGTAGGGGGGTTGTGGGGAGTAATGGGGGTAATAGGGACACACATGTAATACCTTAATTAAGAAAGTAAAAAAAAAAGACTAGATAAAAAGCATAAGGAAACTTTTGGAGTGATAGATAAGTTTACTACCTTGATTGCTATATAGTACTTTCATGAGTATATCCACATGTCAAAACTTTTCAAATTATAAACTTTAAATATGTTCAGTTTATTATATTACAACTAGAGGTTTGGTGCATGAAATCATGCACTCAAGTAGGGGGGGAGTCCCTCAGACCAGCCTGTGTCCTCTCACAGTCCGGGAACCCTTAGGGAATGTCTGACTGCCCCAGAGGTGTGAAAGGCTCTTGCCACCACCATTGTGCTCATCAGCCATGAGCCCCACTTCTGGCTGAGTGGTGCTTCGCCTGTGAGAGAACACTGACCACCAGGGGGCAGCTCCTGCATTGAGTGTCTTCCCCCAGTGGTCAGTGTGTGTCATAGCAACTGGTCGTTCTGCCATTCAGTTGATTTGCATACTAGCCTTTTATTATATAGGATTATACTGCAATGAATCTATTTAAAATACACCTATTTCAAAATTTAGATTTTATGTTAATTTTATATAATTAGCATAATCTATGTATAAAATTAAATAGCAGTTGAAAGTATTGGTCCTCAAACCTCAGCATGCATTGGAATCTGCTTGATGGCCTTTTCAAAAGAAAAATTTCTGGACCTCATTTCCAGAATTTCTAGTTTAGTAGGCTTGGATTTGCTTCTGATAATTTGCATCTTTTTAACATGGTCCCACATGTACTGACTTTGAGAACTCTGGTATTGTTTTAAGGTATAGGCTTTTGAAATCAGAAACACCTAAGTTTAAATCCTGGTTATTTTTTTTTTCCTAGTGTATGACCTCATACAATTTTTATGTCTCTAAATAACAGATTCCCCTAATGAAAAATGTAAATGATAATAATTGTCCCACAGGGCCATTTTATGAATTAAATGATTAAAGTGATTAGCATAATAATGCTTGGCATGTAACAAGCCAATAAAATAACTGATTGACAGTTTGTTTTTGTTTTTGCCAGTTGGGTTTCATTTCTCCATTGAAGAATTGGTGGAGAAAATAAATGGCCATGGTCTTAAAATATTTAGCATGTCTTTCCAATGAAAATGGTTTTTACCTCAAGAGTTATTTGTTAAAAAATTGGGGACATCTGTAATACTTTCAACAACAAAGATAAATTTTTTTAAAAATTAAAAAATTAGTTTGTTATTTTGAAATACACTACACTGAAAAGAGAAAGAGAGGCATAAAAGGGCCTCTTTGAGGATTCAGAGTTGAATCCGCATTTCCCATAGAAAAAAGTCAAGTGCTTAGGCACAATCCACAAAATAAAATCAGTTATTTAACATATTGCAATGAATCTACACACATTTTAAAGGTATTAAATTGTTTAGTATTTGGGGGGAAAAACTTTGTCATTGTGTTATTTTAAAGTTTATTTTTATATGTTTTTAATTGATTTTAGAGAGATGAAGGGAGAAGGTGAGAGAGGAACATCAATGTGAAAGAGAAACATGGATCGGCTGCCTCCTGCACAGCCCCTTCTGGGGATCAAACCCACAACCCGGGCATGTGCCCTCACTGAGAATGGAACCTGTGACCTTTTGTTCATGGGATGATGCCCAACCAACTGAGCCACCCGAGCCAGGACTTGTTCATTTTTAGTGTCCCTTTTATGTGTGATGATTTTTTTCTTTTTAATGTAAAATTGTCTTATAACCAATTTATGTGATAAAAATGTTTGCAGTAAATGCTATCTACAGCAAAGATGCTTTAGCAAAAATATGGGCCACAGTAATAATAACAACCATCAGATGATAAATATTATCATTTTTATGATATACATATTAGAGATCACCCAAAATTGAACATATATTATAATCAGCCTCTTGGAAAAGGTAGGTTTGCTTTCCAGAAGCATTGTTGTGATACAAATGTCTGTTGTATTAATAATTATTTGTAGCCCTAATCAGTTTGGCTCAGTGGATAGAGTGTTGGCCTGTGGATTGAAGGGTCCCAGGTTTGATTCCGGTCAAGGGCATGTACCATGGTTGCGGGCACATCCCCAGTGGGAGGTGTGCAGGAGGCAGCTGATCAATGTTTCTCTCTCATCAATGTTTCCAACTATCTCTCTCCCTTCCTCTTTGTAAAAAAAAAATCATAAAATATATTTAAAAATAATTATTTGTATACAGGTATCCCCCACTTCCTAAATTCACATTACTCCACTTCACTTTTGCAAAAGATCTACATTAGTACAGTAACTGTTTTCACAAACCCAAGGAAATTCGAAGAGATTTTTGGCTTTTAGAAAAGGAAAAAAAAGCCATTATAATACTACTATAGGCGCTGTTGGTCAGATTTGGGTCCTATCCATTTATAGGTCACAGAAAATAAAGGTAGATGGGAAAAAAAGAGACATCTATAATCCTTTCAACAATAAAGATACATTTAAGAAATAAAATAAAATAAGGGAGATGAACACAGAAATATCTAGCGAACACTCCCAGTGTGTGCTTATAAGACCTCAGTGAGACTGGTATTGGGGTCTCTATTTAAGTGACAATTGTTTCACATCTTGTTTACTGAGATTTTCTTCCAGCATTAGCAAGGCACCTTCAGCATGATGACATATGTTCCCCATTCAGATTTCTTTGGCTTCTCAGGTGTTTCCTCGTCTCTTAGAATAAGGTCATCATAAAATCTCCAATTCAGAACTAAAGGGACTGAAGCCCAGGATTGATAGTTGGAAGATGGAAGTAGGAAGGAAATGTGTTTCAGAGAAGATGGCAGAAATGGTCTGTATATGTTTAACATCCAGCACTAGGTTCTGATTTTTAAAATTCAGGTGAACATAGTATTTTTTTTTTAAAAAATATGACATTGTTTTGAGACTTTGGGTTGCATCTAAATAGCTTTAGAACTTTTTAAAATATTCTCTGATGAAACTGTAACTGCAAACCTGAGGCTGAATTTTGAAAATAGGTACTGTGCGATTATTTTGTAAGGTGACTTAGGGAAGGTGAACACTTCTTTTAGAGTACATTTTGGAGAGGGTGGGGTTGGGGACCAGATATGCGTGTCTGACTGTAGAATTTTTTCATGCCAAGTCAGGGCAATAGTTGTCCTTTTGAGTAAGATTCTGATGAGCCACAGGAAAAGAAACAGAAAAACTGGACTAATGGTCTTATCCTTGGACCTTGGGTTTAAGGCTTAAAAGTGAGCGCTAGCAGTGAGGATCCTGAGGAAGGCAATTGACTCTCTGAAGTAGGTTTCATGCCTAGGTATTGGCAAGGGATACTAGCTTTGGATGAAGTCTCAGATGACATAATTAAACCTCTTAAATTGGCCTGAGAGAGCTGATCTGTGTGTCTGTAGGAGGGTTATCTGTGTATAAAATTAGGAAAAAGCTGTGATAACAGTGGTAGAAAACCCTCCCAAATGAGAACACAGTGTGTGTGTGTGTGTGTGTGTGTGTGTGTGTGTGTGAGAGAGAGAGAGAGAGAGAGAGAGAGAGAGAGAGAGAGAGAGGTGGTGAGTATAGAGCAGCACTGGGCCCTCATTAGTAGTGGAGGAAATGACTAGCTCTAATACAACACCTGATAATTAAAGCCCACAAAACCGGAAAGATGTGACACCAACAGATGTGGTAGGGAAGTGATCATGGCCATAAAGCTATACTGATGCATCTGGGAGAAAAGAGGGGACTGAGGGAGAGGATTCTTTGTGATCCAAGCAACTCTTCTGGGGGCCACTGCAATCCAACGAGTATTCTCATTATCTCTGTTCCTCTAATGCATGTGAATACAAGTCTTCCTCACATTCATGTGCTATGACCTGGAGAAGCAAGGGTTACTCAAGCAGAATATTGCCAAAATGGCTGAAGATTAGTGACAGAGAGAGAATCGAGCCTAGCAAGTGTGTATGGAGAACCATAATCCATATTACATTCTTGGTGAGAATAAGCACACACACAAATAAAAAAAACTTCCTATATAATAAAAGCCTAATATGCAAATAGTCCCCTTGTCTGGGAGTTCAACTGCTCACTCTGATGTGCACTGACCACCAGGGGGTGGTGCGGAACATGGTGGGCTTTGGTGACACAGCTCAGGCACGTGGTGGCAGTAGATGCACTGCCAGCCCTGATAGCCCCTGACAAGAATGGGACTGCAGCAGAATGGTGGATCAGGTGAGTGGGCCAAGGTAGGTGTGAGCAGGGCCCAAATGCCCCACTGACTGTCCCGCAGATAAGCACCAGCAGTGGCAGTGGGGGGCAGGGCCACCACCCAGCTCTCAGGCACTGAGGAAGCCTGGTGGGAACACAATGACTCAGATGGAGGGAGGCACTCAGTGGCCCAGGGGCCCAGGTGCTGCCGAGGGCCCAGAGGTCAGCTGGGACCTGTCCTTCCACTACAGTCACTCACACTTCAATCACTGGCCAGGCCTAGGGACCACACCCGTGCATGAATTTCATGCACCGGGCCTCTAGTCAAAACATAAAGATCACCAATTCAAGGAGCAATAATTGAGCACTTACAATATATTGGGCACTATGCACAATGATAGGACTATTGAGGCAAGTAAACATATCCTTTTCATATGTAAATAACTATACCATTGTCTGTGCCTGACCAGAACTATCACAGAGGAGAAAATGAAGAGCTTTGTACGAAAGAGCAAGAAATGTAGGCAGTTATAAAATAGTGGCAGCGTGGCATATCAAAAAGAGTGGATTTGGGTTTAGCAGTTTTTAGTTTGGGGTGTTAGTCCTGATTATAGCCTTTCAAAATGAGAAAACCATATCAAAAGAAGTAATTTACCCAAATTGCCAGGTTATGGCATCGTTAGAATAGAGATTAGCTATATTACTCCGAGACCATGCTCCTTTCATTCCAGCTCATTTCCAGGGTAATGTATTACAAGGACAATGCATTACAAGTATTTTACAGAAATACTTCCCAAAGAAAAGGAGAGGGACTAGCAGCCGCGTGTTATTTGGTCTCCGGGTTACAGGGCCTACATTTAGAAAGGATGACAGCATGTCCTTAAAAGCTACGGCCAGCCTATTATTAAATATTAAAGACCTTTTTTTCTTTGACAGTCTTGTGGTTCTTAACACAGTAAGACTTCACAGTGAAGGTGGTTTTCAGGGGTGATGGAACTGCACAAAAGCTTTATAGTAAAATTCAAACTAAAATTACCTTTGTCATAAAGAACATAATCATCTTCGTGAACACCCTGGAACACTAACAGCAGTACACTACGGTCATTTGGAATCAATCAAGTAGTTAGTAACCAATCACCTCCCTTTCCTTCTACCCTTCCCCCACCCCACTGCGGTGCAGTAATGTGTCTGCTTCCAGGCTGTGAAAATGGATCCCTAGGGATATTGCATCCGGCAAGTGAAAGCAATAAACTTATCTTGGGAATTTGTTCTACTGCTGAAGGGAAAGAAAAAAGGGCGCTAAGTCAATACTCAGACTTTTCAGTCAGATTCCTGATTACTTTAGAAAAGTTTTTACCGCACTGTGGAGTGTGATTATCCTAAGGTGCTTTCCTCCTACCCCCCACCTAAAAGGGCCTTCATATCCGACTAAAACCAGGGAATTATGGCTCACCTCACTCAACTACATGAAGTCCCCAACCATGGCACTTACAGTTCTCACTATAACCTTCAGCTATGCCTGCAGGCCAGAAGGACCAAAGGACTCCATTCATTGAACAATAACCAGCATCTACTACCATTATAGTCTATGTATTTTGCTAAGCTTATATATATATATATATATATATATATATATATATATATATATATATAAATTTTTTACAGAGAGGGATAGAGAGTTAAAAACATCGATGAGAGAGAAACATTGATCAGCTGCCTCCTGCACACGCCCCCTACTCGGGATGTGCCCGCAACCAAGGTATATGCTCTTGGCCAGAATCGAACCTGGGACCCTTCAGTCTGCAGGCCGACGCTCTATCCACTGAGAAAACCTGTTAGGGCTTTGCTAAGCTTTTTATGCATTTAATTTTATTTTTTAATCCTCACAGAAGCAGAATTATTGTTCCTACATTCCTGCATATAAGGTCATTTGGAATCAATTAAGTAGTTAGTAACCAATCTTTATTTGTTTTTTGTTTTGTTGTTAATCCTCACCTGAGGATATATTTCTATTGATCTTTTAGAGAGGGAAACAAGGAGAGAAACATCAATGTGAGAGAAAAACATTTGTTGCCTCCTATACACACCCTGACCAGGGCCCCGGGCAGGGGAGGAGCCTGCAATGGAGGTACATGCCCTTAACCAAAATTGAACCCAGGACCTTTCAGTCTGCAGGCCCACACTCTATCCAATGAGCCACATTGGCTAGGGCAAGGTAATGAGTTTAGACAGGTCACATGGATAACACGTTATGTTGTCTTCCATTTTTGTTATATTTAATCTCACAGAAGTGGAAGATAAAACATAGCAGACATCCTAAAATCCTTTGCAAAAGTTAATGTGCTGTAAATAAATGTTATTTTTCTGTTTACCGAAATATTTGAGCATATCATTGATGTTTTCACAATCTGAAAATAAATCAGCATTTTTTTGAGAGAAATCCTGGTTGGATTCAAGGACTTCTTACTCAGTCTTATGCAAGAAGCCTTCTAAGATTTAAGTTCAAGGCTTTGATAGCTTGTCATTGCTATGGCTTTCAAGTCAGAGGCTTAGTCATTTGGTCCATGTAACTTACAAAGAAGGTCATTTGAATATTGTCGTGTGGGATAGTATCTTCATACAACAGTAGAGTCCATGTAAACTCTTCCAGAGGATGCTCTAATGAAAGGCGTGTGGACCAAATTAAGATGTGCAAACCAAGAGTACTCTCGAAACCTACAGTGCAACTTGAAAGCTTGCAAATACATAGAACAAACATTTTAAAAATAACAAAAATGGAATCAGTATTATTTCTTTTTGCTTTCAAAATATAAAGATCAAGCCGAAACCGGTTTGGCTCAGTGGTAGAGCGTCGGTCTGCGGACTGAAAGGTCCCGGGTTTGATTCTTGTCGGGGGCATGTACATTGGTTGTTGGCACATCCCCGGTAGCGGGTGTGCAGGAGGCAACTGGTCAATGTTTCTCTCTCATCGACGTTTCTAGCTCTCTATCTCTCTCCCTTCCTCTCTGTAAAATATCAATAAAATATATTAAATATATATATATATATATATATATATATATATATATATATATAAAGAACAAAATAAAGACAGCACTGCAAGTTTTAAAAAGGTGAGCAAATCACAGTTTAGATCATTTGAATCTTAGATTTGGCAATGGCAATGTAAGTGGAGGAATAAAGGAAAGAATACACTCCCAGAGCTATTTATCACGTTCTCTTGAGCTTACTCAACAATGTGGAAATCAAAATATTCGTTGGCAGAGAAAATGAAAATGAAACAAATAGTTTCTGGGTTTATCTGATCCCCATTTTTTTCTTTATATCTGATCCTGATTTTTCTCATTAAGATTTAATAGCTTATAAAATTTTGGATACTTTTAAACACTGCTTATTATGGAAACTTTGAAACGTAGAGAATAGATAATGAACCCATACACCCAAGACGTAGAGTTAACAATTTTTATTATTTTGCCATATTCCTTTATCTGTTTTTTTTATTGTTTGAAGTATTACAAATAGTAGTATATGTGTCTACTTTTCCCCCCATTGACCTCCCCTGGCTTCCCCTACCCCCCAGTACATGCCCTCACCTGCCCCCCCCCCCAAGTGTCTTGTATCCATTGGTTATGCTTATATGTATGCGTACAAGTCCTTCTTTATCTGTTTTTGACTGAAGCATTTGAATATAAGTTATAGACTTCATGATAGTTCTTTCCAATGCTTCAGTGTACATTACTAAAGATGACACGATCCAATATAACCATGATATCATTGTCACACTTAACGAAACTACTTTCTAATATCATCTAATGCCTGATCTAGAGTCACATTTCTCTAATTGGCCCCAAAATGTCTTCTACAGCTGGTTTGTTTAAATGAGGATTACAGATTCTATGCATTTGTGAGATCTCTAGAGTCTTTTAATCTACAACAGCTGTCACACTCTCTTTTTCCATAACACTGACTTGTTAAAAAATACCAGACCAGTTAGTCTACCTTCTGGAAGGATCTGTTTTCTCCTGGTAAGTTGATTAACTTGTTCTTGTAGTAAGAATTTACCGTATGTCCTAGGAACTTTTTATTTTATCACATCAGTCTGGTTCTAACCTTCATGCTTTTTGTTTATCATTTCTGGTGGGTCTGAGGCTGAAGAAAATGGTTGGGCTGAGGCTGAAGAAAATGGCCATCAGTACATTAAGTCATTAATCTGATAACGATCAAATTGTTTTTGTCATTAAATGAACTAACCAGTTAGTGCATATTAACCATGCTATATAATCATGGGTGTTAAATGGTGGTCTCTATTTTGGAACAAAAACACCTTTCATATGGTCTTTAAAAAAATCTCTCAACTCAAATAAAATGTAATTGTTGGGTGAATAATTAGATATGAAGCTTTTATATATACTCTTTCTACAGCGGGTGATCATATTCATTAAAAGATGGCTTTCTCGCTAACTGCCAGAATAAGTCTTTATATACTGACCTCATATTACATTTTTTTTTTGTTTGGTTTTGTTTCTGTTTGCAGTTTAGGATCATGAAAAATATCCCTTAAATTGCCTGCCCTTGCCTGCTAAGGTCACTTAATAGAGACACTGGGAAAAGTTTTCCATTTATTACTTTTGGCACTTTATTGAAAAACATCTTTTATCAGTAAATGTGTTTGCTATGCCAGCAAGCCAAAACTAAGAAGAAATATTTTTCTTCCCACTGCTCATATTCCTCAGTTTATTCTGGCCCTCTAAATTAGTTTCTGGTTTCCTTGGGTGACACACAAACTCAGACTTGGAGGTCAGGATTTTAACACGTATTAATTTTGGAATGATGTTGCATTATAGAAATGTTTTGGAGTGCTTGCCAGCCCATTGCTAACTCTTTAGAAATCACTCCTTCCCTCACATTCCTCCCCCTTCCCATTGTTAGTTGATCCACCTGGAGTGAACCAATTAACATGTTACTGAGGTGAAGTCTGAATCATGGAAAGTCAAAGCCATGAGGGAATGAGAACCTTGAAGCAGAAAAAGCCCATGAGACAGAACCAATTCCATTTTACAGAGACAAAGAAAACAATTTCTTTTTTTTTTCATGACAAAGAGTCATTCTCTCATAGCTTCTCAGTTTCTTGTACCAGTTCTCATGAGATTTAGCAGTATTTTTCTACCCAATCTCTCTCTATATAAAAGGCTAATATGCAAAGTGTCCCCTCAGGAGTTCCACAGGAGACTGGGAGTTTGATCACTCGCTATGACGTGTGCTGACCACCAGGGGGCGGTGTAGACCATGGTAGGTGACCAGTGGTGGTGGCCGGGTGCTGAGGGAGCAAGGGAAGGAGGACATGGGGAGGTGGAGAGGTGGGGAACCTGATGGGCCCTGATCGCTGGCCAGGCCTAGGGACCCAACCGTACATGAATTTCATGCACTGGACCTCTAGTTTGTATATATGAGTATTTACAATGCTACATCATCTTGGGTTTAATCTGACCAATGGCGAGTTCATTACTTTCTCTTCCAACCCTAGAAGCTTGCACTGTAGTACAGTAGATAACATCTCTTGGTTTTCTAATTTAAGAAATTAGAACAAATGAAAGGAACATCTTTCTCTTTGCAGACCTCCTTTGCTCAGCCTGAATTTTGTTAGCTTTGGAAAAGAACAGTTGCAACTTCAGAATATTTCTTTGTTAATACCAGGAATTGCTATATTTCTCCACAGACTTTGGCTTAGATTTAAATTTTGTGGTCACCATGAGTTATGAAGGTGATCAAGATTACCTTTTTCATTTTTATGACTAGAAAGCTTAAAAATAGGTTTGAAACCCACATAGACCAGTGGTTTAAAACAATGATTTTAAATCTTTTCCAACCCCTGGAACACATAAACTAATTATTAAAATTCTGGGGCACACCAAGAAAATACATTTTTTGCCAATCTGACAAATAATAGGTATAATTTTTATTCATTTATACCAGATGACTATTATTGTGTAGGCTGTTGTCATTTTTTAATTTGAAAATCTAAGGGAAGAGAGGTCAGTGGCCCTGCCTAAATAGTCAGGTATTGCATGTTTTAAAAATTCTTGTGACACACCAGTTGAAAATCGTTGGTTTAGAAATTTGTAATATGTGATTTTCCATTAAGCTCATCCCTGGATCCATTTTCCAAATTTTCTTTGTTCTCCGCCCCCCTCCTCTCCTTATCACCTATTTTTTATCTTTTATAATCTTTTCTTATTTTATAAATCTTTTAAGTAATATAAATTAATATCACATTGAATGAGTCCTGCACATGGCTGTATGCATCAAAGATGTTCCATAAATACCTGTTGAGTCTTCTTTCACTTAAGGTCACAAATATTCTTCTGAATGCAATTAGCAGTGACTACCTATTAGAAGACTCTATGGGGTCTTAAGTAAAAGGTTCTGCCCAAGATTTTGTAGTTATTATCAAAATAACTATATACTTATATAAATCTATCAATCATGAAGATGCAATTTTCAAAATTCTATATTCCATGTATTGATTTTGATACATATTCACATTTAAAATATTATACACAAATATAATGCTATTTTTCCTGCTTCCATTACATGAAACAATTTTATTCAGACTCTTTATATGCATCTTCAACATCACTACTAACATTACTGTTCCTATCACTACAGCCTTCTTTAAAATTATGTTATGAGAATTTTCCAACATATGGAAGAGTAAAGATTACAATCTTTTATATACCTCCTAGAGGCCTGGTGCACGAATTCGGGATCAGGCCAAAACCGGCTCTCTGATGAGGGGTCTTGGATTGTGAGAGGGCATAGGCCAGGCTGAGGGACCCCACCAGTGCAAGATTGTAGCAAGGGAGGGACCGTGGGAGGGCTCCAGGGCATGTCCAGCCTGTCTCAATCAGTCCCGATCCGCCAGACCCCAGCAATAAGCTAACCTACAGGTCAGAGTGTCTACCCCCTGGTGGTTAGTGCATGTCATAATGCGCAGTTGAATAGCCTTAGCATATCATTAGCATATTATGCTTTGATTGGTTGAATGGCTGACAGGTCAATCAGACACTTAGCATATTAGCCTTTTATTATATAGACTTCAATAATTATTTATATACAGATAAATTTATTTCATCTGTATCACTTCCCATTTCCCTTCCCTGAAATAACAGCCATATAAAAACCAATTTAACCTGGATGAACATGATGTATTTTTTATTATGATGTATTTTATTTTTAAAATATTAGAGCAAGCCACACAAAACTTCTAATATTCTACCACTTTTAATTTATGGAAAAGGCAATTTCATATGGTTCAAAACCATATGATTCACATGGTTCCTCACTCTATCCAATAAGGCCAGACACATGTTCAATCTAATACCAGTTACTGTTTATGCTACCTGAATATAACTTCTCATTAAAAGGAACAAGGGTTCTTTGAAAAAAAATGGTTAATTTTATTTCTGTGGCAGGAAATGTGCAAGAGAAACTTGAAATAGCTCACTATACTATAAAGCAAGTATACAAAGGCTATTGCGATTAAGTTAAAAGGACTCAGAAGCCAATATGATGTTTTTGATGATTCTTGCACAAAAATTAAGTCAAGAGCATTTCCTCTTCACATTTTCAGAACTACATCAGGTCAAGGGAATTTGACTTGAACCAGTTAATCAATAGTAGTGTTTGTTAGCGATTTCCTTTCTCATTCTCCAGGAGAGACATTTCTTCTGAGGATTGGTGAGTGATATTTCATTGATGAACTTTCTTTTAGAACAATTATCACTTAACTCCAGAGAAGGTCAATGGATGAGAAGGTGGTAATTTACATTTCTGGTCAACATAATAATACAAGTCTATAGAACTATGGATATATTTAACTTTGGAATTATCTATATAAAGAGATAAAAGTCCTTTGGCTTGGAAAAAACTGAAACAAATCTGGATGGGGATCATTATCACAAATGACTGCCGAATGCCTCAGGGCAAACGGAAGCTATTTGTGATTCTAGTGATTACTGTGAGGGGAATTTAACAGATCCTCCTAAGATACTATTAAGTGCTTCAAAGGAGACTGAATAATTGTTCCTCTCTGGTAACTCTGACCTCAGTTGAAAATCTAGATAAACATATTAGAACTGGGTATAGACACTCCTACCACACTGGATTCCTAGCCTTCCTTCCTATATCTGAGAACCAAGTGAAACAAAGAAGATTCGGAATTCACTCCGAATTTCTCTTCAGTCACTTCTGTCAACAGACAGATGCAGAGAAATAGGTGAGGTTATGTGAAGCCCTTACCCATTACTGCCAGCTGCTATTTTCTACTTTGGATGTAGGTCAAGTTCTAAGGGCAAGAGAATAAACAAGCAACGGGGGCTTCTGCCATCCAGAATGCTTTCTGCTAGGGAAGGTAGAAAAAAAAAGTGCACTGCTGACAGGTGAAGATAGAACTAAACTAAACTGGGAATAAACTGCCTATCCCTACAACCTCCTAACCTTTGCCATTCCTTCCATTCCACGCCATCTCCACACTCATACCTTTTTCTTCTTGAAAAAGAAATTTGATTGTGTCCTTTCTTTGCCATAATGCTAGAGTAGTATGGTACAAATTGGGCATTAAAAGGCCTCCCCATAAGTTCATCCTTAACTTTCCCAACTTTCTCTCCTGCCATCCTCTTTGCCCCAGACTTTTATTTCTAAACCAGGATTCCTCTGGAAATATTTCCTAATTCCAGTGACTAAAAGCATTTCACATTTCACTATAACTACATTCTCAGGGCAAAGTAACAAATTTAAATACTTGAGCAGAGTTAAGGTCATGCATATAAGCATAACCAATGGACGCAAGACACTGGAGGTGGAGTGTAAGAGCATGTGTGGGGCGGTAGGTAGGAGAGGCCAGGGGGCGGTCAATGGGGAAAAAAAGAAGACATATGTACTGCTATTTGTAATACTTTAAACAATAAAATAAAATTTAAAAATAATATCCCAAACCTTGTTATTATCAGGACACAAATAATTATTTTTTTAAAATATATATATATATTTTATTGATTTCAGAGAGGAAGAGAGAGGATGAGAGAGAGAAACATCAGTGATGAGAGAGGATCACTGACCAGCTGCCTCCTGTACACCCCCTCCTGGGGATCAAGCCCACAACCTGGACATATGCTCTTGACAGGAATCAAACTCAGGGACCCTTCAGTCCTCAGGCCTAGGCTCTATCCACTGAACCAAACTGGCTAGGGTCAGAAGACAAAGATTTATAAAGAACTTTAATAAAAATAAGGGTATCAGGTTATTGCAAGTAAATAGCATAGATATTCAAGACACACTAGAACATCTTTTTCACACTCCCTGAATTTTCTTGCCTCTAAATAATTATTCCAGCTGTTCCCTCTCCCATTTGCCTCCCCACACTTTATAACTTTCTATCAAAGTCTTATGCTTCAAGGCCAAATTCAATTTCACTTATTCTAAGATCATGAGCAAAAGTAGTGTTATCAGTCTTAATAGTCCCTTAGCAATTCATTTACACCAATGTACCAATCTGCTCTGTTCTAGTTTTGTCTTTTATAATTTACCTTCTTATTATGTGGAGGATGTTTAGAAAACATTTATAATCGTGCATTTCCCACCATCCTTATAATATTTTATACCCTGTGGGTAATAATAAGCTTATTAAATTGAATTGATTGCAATTAATAGAAAAGAGGAGAAAAACCAAGATATATTTGACTTATATCACCCCTTTTTTTCTGGATAACTTTCCATGTTGACCCCAGGGTGAGTGATTCCTGGTAGAAAATCTTTCTCTGTCTTTGGATGGACATCTCTAGTCACCTCTTTCTTTTTAGTAACTATAAAATATGAGGCACAGATTAATCTTTTGCAGTTAGCTACCCTGAGTGGTTCTTGTTCTTAAAGTTGCTGTGTATAATCAAAAGTAGTTTAGAAGTAGAGAGTGGTTTCTAGAGCCACTCTGCATGGTCCTTAAGCATGTGGGTTGGAGGGGGGGGTGGTTAGACAGATGGTTATGTTATGGCTCTACCCTTTACTGTTTGAATAACATTGATCAAGATATTTAACTTTAGTGGAAAGTTAGTTTCCCTAAGAGATGGGATTTTGGGTAGAGGATGTTTAAGTGGAGCTTGGTATCAACATCTGTGGAAAGGATTCAACAGAAGCAGGAATAGGAAAAAGGAGAAGACTAGGTACAGTGTAAACCCAACTACAACCCTCACCAACCCCTTAGGAACTTTGGAGCTAGAATGCTCCTACAAAGTTGACTTAAGTGGATCAAGATGTCAGGCCTTTCTGTCCCCACATGGCCATTGGAATTGGGTAAATATTTAACAACTGGCTTCCTGGGGAGAATGAAGGACTGATATGTAGTGTTTGCTGCTTTATATAATGTAAATAACCCCATCCATGCTAATTTCATGCTATAAACATTAGGTCACTGTACGTCATATTAGGGAGAGATGTATACAATGGGCTCTCGCAGTACAAGTGGGCTCCAGCACACACTGAAGGGGTATGACCTTGGATAAGGGATTTATTTATGAAGTCCAGAAAATATAGATAAGGGGCCACTTGCCACTTTCTGTCTGAATGCCAGCCTTTCTATCTTTCCTCCCCTATAGAGAAGCACAAGTTTAATTCTTACATAGGCCTAACATTCCCTACAAAGGCCTGGTCAACTGTTTCCTTCATGGCTACCTAAAATACAGACTAGCTATTTTCCATTCCAGAGGTGGGCTTAGGAAATTCTAGATCTTAAAATAGTTTTAAATGTTCTTCCCATATGGAGACATAAAACTAAAAACATACTATTTTTCTATCTCCTACCGCAGCGAGAACAAGGAAGACATTGATATCTCCATAGACAATGTTCAGCTCTTCTCTCCATCCTCTGAAATCTACCTCCCCGCACTGTAACAGTGAATTGCAACATCTTAGCTGAGTTACTACATATAGTAAAAAAAGAAGTGGACCCTACATTCCACACCACCCTCTCTAGGACTCTAATTATATCCTTTCTCTCTAGAAAGGCATTCTGTCAATAGAATTTCCCCTGAGGGCCATTGTAGAGCACAAAGAGCAATTCAGGAGTGTCAGGGGAGTTGTACTTCTTGCCCTCACTGAAGTGGAGGCAGAAGTACATGCTATTGGGAACTTTCAGTGACTGGGTTCCCCTGGGAAATCCTGTGACTGAGGGTCAAGCTTTCTTTACAACTCCAGGGGCACTGGTGTCAGGACCAGTTTTTCACTCTATTATCCTCCAGGGCTAAATAAAAGAATCAATTAAAATATGTGACAATGATTACTTTTAACAGTTTCCAGAATTTCTTTAAGAATTTTCTGTGGACCTGTTTAGGAAAGTAAAATTTTATAAAGAATCCTCACCTTGAATATTTAAAACCAAAATAAAAATAAATATTATTGGGTATTAAATTTGAATGGAAAATTTATACCCACATATGATATCCAAAGTCAATACCAATATAATGATTCCCAATCATTGTACCAATATAATGATTCCTTAACAAGGCATCTCTCTGTTACTTTTTAAAAGTTTATCTTTAATATTGAAAGTATTACAGATATCCCCTTTTTTCTCTCATTGATCCACTCCACCCTGCACCCACCCCTCCCAGGCCTTCATCACACTATTTTCTGTGTCCATGGGCTATATAATAAAAGCATAGTATGCAAGTTCGATTGGAAGTTCATCCGGGAGTTCAACCAGGGGGCTGGGCCAGCCAGGGGAAGGGAAGGAGGCCCTGGGCAGCAGCCAGCAGCTGCTAGGGACCCTACTAGTGCACAAAATTCATGCACTGGGCCTCTAGTATGCATATAAATTCTCTGGTTAATCTTTTCCCACCCACTACCCCACTCCTGACTTCTCTCTGCTACTTTTTGAAATAAAATTAATGGAATAGAATGTCAAAACTCAAAAGGACTTTAAAGGTATTTCACTTATAAGAAACTGAGGCTTAGAGAAACAGCTGCCACTGCTGCTGATTAGGCCCTCTGCCAGCGCAGGCACGAGGAGGCCCTGGTTGCCCCATTATGGCATCCCAGTTAATTAGCATATTTCTTTATTATATTTATTTTATCTGTGTGTCTATCTATCTATAGATATAGACATAGACATAGATATAGATAGAAATGGTTAATGTTAAAACTGATCTATGGTGATACTAATCAGAGTAATGGTTACCTATCAGGAAAACTTTCTCAGGTAAGAGAAATGTTCTATATTTAGTTTGGGGGAATGTATATTCACACTTTGAATAATTATAAAGGCAGTGTTTATTAAAATACATTTTATTTTAAAAATTGAGTTATCAACAATTGAAGTGTACATAGATTTTGGGGGGACACCCTGTATATGTAATTGCCACAACTCATTGAACATCAGAGGTCTACTGTGTCCATGTATTTTAAATTATATTACTAGTATATAATTAAATAGAGTCATGTAAATAATTAGAAGAAATGTGTAATCATTTCATATTAAATTCATTTTTATAGAATAAAAAACAGGGAAATCACTTAGTAGTTGGCTAATTTTCTCCTTGTAATCCCCTGAAATCAACCATTTGGCTCTCTTCATTTTTATCTCCATATGTGATTTTGGAATTTCAATGGTTTTTCAATTAAAACATTGTTTATATTATGTAGATCAACGGATTTTTGTATAGTTGCTTATTCTGCCAATAAGCAGAGTATCTATATAATCTTAGTAACCAATGTCACCCCAATAAATTTAATTAAAAAAGAGTATTTCAGAATGCTTAATTTTACTACCCCCATCACTTATATCAATCAGAAATTATTTTAGTTGCAGGTAATAGATAACTTGACTAAAATGGCTTAAAACAGCCGAAACCAGTTTGGCTCAGTAGGTAGAGCATTGGTCTGTGGACTGAAAGGTCCCAGGTTCAATTCTGGTCAAGGGCATGTACCTTGGTTGTGGGCACACCCCCAATAGGGGGTGTGAAGGAGGCAGCTGATCAATTTTTCTATCTCTATCCCTCTCTCTTCTTCTCTGTAAAAATCAATAAGATATATTTAAAAAAATAAAATGGCTTAAAACATAAACACAGTTTTATATGTTTAATAAAAAGCCCTGAAGTGGGTGATGTCAGAGATGGACACAACATTTTAATTATGTACTAAGGACCCAAATTCTCTCTGTTCTTCTCTTCTTGTTAAAGAGATGGGTTTTTATACTCAAGCTTGTTGCTCCTCCTGGATGGGTCCACATTGATACCCAAAACAGAGGTTCATTAGCAAGAAAAAAGGAGAAATAGCTTTTGAGTAAGAGCCAATAGCATATGTCTCAATTTTAATGCCATATTTTAAGAAAATATAAGCCATTGTTACTTACCATATACAATAGGAAAATGCACACAATGAAGGCTCTCTTACAAACTTTCACTCTAAATCACAACTTACATGCTATTTCCTGTTTGTTTTTCCTCCTACCATTGTTTTTAAGGAATTTGCTGGCTGAATTTATACATTTATCTTCTACATAACTTGAGAATTAGCTCTCCTCATTCTATTTTTTAAAATTCCTGTAGGCATTTTGATTGGAATGGAATTGAGTTTACTAATTAATTTTGATGTAATTGAAAATTGCACACAGTTTTGGAAATATTATATAAAATTATGTCCTCTGTACATTGAGGAATCTTTCTGTAAGCAAGATTCTTGAAGGGGCTGACATTGAACAAGGCGGCTGACATTGAACATGGTGGCTGACAAGGATCAAATGGTTTTAGCATTTAGAATCAGTGAAAATACAAAGAATGAAATTATAATACATATTCATCAGCAAAAGTATAAAGACAGAACCAGGAGATGACCTGGCATTACATGTCCCACTATTCATAGTGACTTCCTAATTGGAAGTTTCCAACATAAAATAAGGAAAAATGAGATTTGGCACTAAAGAAACTACCAAGCACTGATGTGTTACAATGAACTCTGTATTCAGACATCACAGAGAACCCCCTGATAACAAGAGAGGTCTTGAATCATCTAGGAGACATATTCTCCTTTGCACAATAGATCAACATTCTTCTAAAGTGAGTCACAGAGTAACTCAACTCTATTCCACAGTTGAGATTTATTGTGAGCATTAAATTAGATATTGTGTGAAGAGCTTGCTTGATACATTGCCAGACATATAGTGTGGATTTAGTACATGGTGGCTATCACTACAAATAGATAAATATAATGGTAAATAGTATTAACTCCACTTTGCAGAAAATGAGGCTCAGACCCCTTATATAGTTTTTTCAAGGTGTTCTAGATAATACACACCTTCTTGACTCCTAAATTAGGCTATTCCAACCCCACTATACTTTTCTGCCTGCGTTATTTACCAGTATCTTACTATAGGGAAGCTATCAAGCCCTTTTTGTTAAAAACAATTATATCAAGGTGATAAAAATCCCCACAATCGATATATATTATGACTAATAGACTCTTGAAAAGATAAAGAAAATTACTTGAATTTGAAAGATTCCTAAAAATGTAGAATCTATGAACATGAAAATCATACTAAACATCTTGAATTACATTTATGTGATTTTGAGATTGTCACAGAGTCATAGGTGATTAGACCATGAAAATAACCTAGTCTATCCCCTTTAAATGCTAGAATGATGGCATCTGAGCAGATGAGGAGCTTGCTGGCTCTAGCCCATTGATGAATGTAGACCTCTTGATCCAGGCCCCCTGATTCCCAGTTCAGTCCAGTCCCAGTTCTTTGAAATAATATCATGGGCAGAAAATGTGAATTGAACTAATTGATGTACAAAAACCATCATTTTCATAGTTAAATTAGGAATTATTATGAACTTTATTACATTTTAAATTATTTTAAACATTGTTTTAGGTTTAAATTTTTTGTTTGTTTTAAAATGTCTTTGGTATAGAGAATTATTATTTTTTTTAATCCTTGAGGATATTTTTCCATTGATTTTTTTTGGTAGTTTCAACCACACTTTTTCCATTAATTTTTTTAGAGAAAGTGGAAGAGAGAGGGAACGACTGAGAGAAATATCAATGTGAGAGAAACACATCGATCGATTGCCTCCTGCATGTGCCCTGACCAGGGAGAAGCCTACAACCGAGGTATATGCCCTTGACCAGAACTGAACCAGAAACCCTTTGGTCTGCAGGCTGATGCTCTATCCACTGAGCCAAACCAGCTAGGGCTGGTATAGAGAATTTAAATTGAAAAATCACTAATGATAAAAACAAATGGGACAACAAGTTTTATTAAAATATAATTATTCCAGGTTACTTAAATTGTAGTTTTAAACTAGAGGCCCGGTGCATGGGATTGGTGCACTGATGGGGGGCAGGGCCTGCGGGGATCAGCCTGCTATGGCAGCGCCACACATCCTGGTCAGCTGAGCAGCTGTGGACCTGCCCTCTGAATGGCTGCTCTAGCAGTGGGAGCAACTACTCATCCTGGTCAGCTGAGCAGCACTCCCACTGTGGGAGCACACTGACCACCAGGGGGCAGCTCCTGCATTGAGTGTATGTACCTTGGTGGACAGTGTGCATCATAGCAACTGGTCGACTGGTCGTTTTGGTTGTTCCACTGTTCAGTCACTGGGCTTTTATATATAGGATATACACAAATATTATAATAAATATCATTGCAAAAATTAAAGTAATGCTGAAGTAAACAAAGCAAACACTTGCCTCTTCCCCACACTATTGCTCAGCAATAACTACTTGGAATAGTTACAAGGTATTCTTTTGCTTCTTAGTTAATTCATTTACATATGTGAACTTTAGATATTTAGCTTGGTAAATTAGCTATCTGAATCATTTTCCACTTGTTTTACCAAAGCAATGTGACTTGTTAAACTTTCTCTGTCAGTACAAACAAATGTACTTTATTCTTTTTAACTGCTACATATATTTGATGGCATAAATATTATAACATTTACTTGCTTACACCCTTACTGATGGTCATTTAAGTTGTTTCTATTTTTCGCAATTATTATTCACAAAAATGCTGCAATTGATTTCCATCTATATGTTTCTTGATGTACTTGTGTGCCGTCTTTCTCAACAATAGATACCAAGAAGCATCTAAATGTCTTTACATATTGCTAAATTTTATTCTCCAAGATTATTTTGCCAATTTTCACAATCACCAATGAGAAAGTCTGACTCCCCACATGTGTGCTAACTCTTGATGTTAGTAATCCTTAGCTTTTAGCTGATGGCCAGTGCTAATATTTCTTGCTTCTATTCATTTCAATGTATTTAATTCATAGTATGTTAGAATAACATTTATGTTTTTCTCTTTTATCTATTTTTACTTTTGTGTTGATTTTGTTTTCATTTTATAGGATATCTTTATATGTTATTGTGTGGAGATAGAAAAATATTTTTCCACTATTTTCTGGCTGAGCTAATAATCAAACATGAGACAGATTAGCAAGAGAAAATGACAAAATTTATTACATATGTACATATGGGGGTTCCATGAAAATATGAGACCCTAGGACACATTGGGTAGTTGAGACTTATATGTCATTCTGAATTTAGCTGAGGAGGGCAGGGGCTTAGTATTTCAAAAGGAAACTTCAACATAAATAGGATCTCTAGCAACAACAGTAATCATCACTGTTGAGTTGACTTACTGATTATGCTTATATTATGTAGAGTCTGCTTTCCATATTTTCAGTAATGATGTCTTTGGTCAAATAAAAAGAAAATAGATAAAAGGAAAAAGAACAAAGAGAAACAGATAATACAGCCAAACTATTTAGTACAACCAAGGTCATAGATGTAATTGTCAAAACTACAGTAGAACATTCTAAGTTTGTATGGCTATTCATTGCTTGCTTTCTCATGATTAATGACATGCATTTGTATGATAGTAGACCTGGGGTTATCAGTGCAATTTGCTACTATCAAAAAAGCAAAGTAAGCAGGTTCACTTGAGGTGCAGAAAGTAAATTTAGATTTATTTCATCTATGCATAAATGGCAGATCAATTGAGATAAACAAGCCATTTCCCATCCCCTCATTATTTAAAATCATTGGTCACTATCATGATTATGATCATGTTCCTAGCAGTTAAGAGGAATCATCACACTACAATTAAAGAAAGAGAGAACTATTCAGTTTACATTTGAAAATATTATAGAGAAAAATCCCTTTGTAGCTTTGTATTTAAAGGATTTACTTTAAATATGTAGAATCTAAATAATTCTGAGTAAGCCAGACATATAAAACCAACAATGCTAACAAAAGGATAACTTCATTTCTCACATAAAAGCAAATGCTAGCCACTATTTTTATAAATTAAAAAACATCTAAGTTAATTTCTACTATATAGAACTATAACTCCTTCACCCTTTCTTTAACCTATTCCCTGAGAATAAAGCACCATAAAAAGAACTTTAAAAATGCCTTTACAACTAGTTTATAGCTTGAATATTACATAACTCAGGTGGGTGGTCTATAGCAGTCTTATTCTGTTCTGTTATGACTAATTGTGACAAGTTCCTCAAGAAAACATATAATATTAATAAAACATATTAATAACCAGAAATATTAATTTATCATTTGTATCTAACCACAAGGCAAAACATGTCATAACCATTGGCAGCAATGGACGATAGACATGCCACGGGTTGGTCAAGTCACAGCCCCTGCTTGGCTTTTGGTAC
Source organism: Vespertilio murinus (assembly GCA_963924515.1). Taxonomy (NCBI): domain Eukaryota; kingdom Metazoa; phylum Chordata; class Mammalia; order Chiroptera; family Vespertilionidae; genus Vespertilio; species Vespertilio murinus. The sequence continues at coordinate 104,004,570 of OZ004710.1, forward strand.
TGCTTATCCTTGGGAATTACTGGATATATAAGTCCTTATGAATTATACTAGCCTGCTTTCTAAGTATCATCAGGACAAAAGTCTATACCTTAGGCAACCAAAATATTTAATGATAAGACAACTACTTTTAGGATATTAACATCTTTCTCAGTTGTTACATAGTTGTTTTTTTTCAACTGTGCATTCTCTTCTTATTACTGTCATCAACCACATGACACTTTCCTGAGGTGAAATTCTGATAGTCTTTATTCCCTAAGCATCCTACACTTGGTACCCTGCTCAGAATGATTCCAATCATCCTTGAAACCCCTCACAGGAGCTGCAATTAATTTCAAGAAATTCTTCCTATCTTAAAAATCTCTCATGACAATTTAAAAGCTGGTAATTTCCTAGAAAGTTAAATGTAAATTAGCAGAAAAATCTGTAAGCAAGCCCATCATAATTTCACATATAAGAAACTGAGAAGTTAATTTATGATGTCCAAGAAAAGATCATACAGGACCGTTTTGGTGGAATCCCAAAGGTTGGAGTCTGTTGCTCATATTGGCAAATCTCACAAATTAGTCAGTATACTCTGTTTATCAGGGTCTCAGGGAAAGACTATATCTAACCAAACTTATGAGGCTGGTGTGTAAATTGCTTTTAAATAAATCCATGGCTAAAGAATTAGCATAAACTAGAGTGAAACATAATTTATTGTCCAAATTTTGACACTTTTAAGATTGAAGAGGGTACTATACATAAGTAGGCTAGGGCAAGAGGTACAAACTGTGGCCATCCAGGATCAAACAAGACATATGGTCACTTTATCCATAACTCAAACACTAATCTCCATGGTCCAGTGCCTACTCTACCTCGTATCAAGGTCTCTGGAAAACAAAATAGTCATTTAAAAGTTGTGTGGTCAGTACATACTTACAGCCAAAGGAGATGGATAGCTCTGGCCATGGATAAATCTATTGCAGTGGGCAGGCAAACATAGTATGCCAGAATCTATTTTTTGATTGTAACATAAGCATTTACCTCAGGTCCAGAGTGTCTCCTTTTTAGGACATATTTTTTTTTCTAGGCTCACTTTCTTCTACCTATTCAGGTAGGATGCATTGCAATTGGTTATAATTTAACTTTCTAAGTTTAAAAAAATTCCATTCTTACCTCCCAAAAGAGATACCATAGTCACTTAGACTTGAATATTTTCCAAATTTCAGCCACATCCACATCAGCCATCTTAGTTTACAGCTGCAGGTGTTTCATCTCATTTATCATTAGACATAAAATCATCTGAGAATGAAACCAGAGAGAAGGAAATCCTTCAGCCTTCTGACTCCATTGTGATATACTGATAACAATATTCTTATATTGTTATACAAAATTATACACTGAGTGGCCAGATGATGATGATCTCTGAAGGCATAATAATCTGGCCACTCAGTATAGATCCTATATAATAAAAGGATAATTTGCAAAATGTCTCCTCAACCAGGAATTCGACTAGCAGGCAGGCCAGCCAACCAACTGCCCATGTCCCCCTTCCCATTGGCCAGGCTGGCCGGACCCCACCCATGCACGAATTCATGCACCAGGCCTCTAATATATATCCAGTAGCCAGATTATTATTCATTCAGAAATCATGATAATCTGGCCACTCAGTGTATTAAGGCAATGTGTAATTTATAACTAAAATAAAACATATTATTAAATGAGATCAAAGTGTTTGTTGTTGCAATTTAGAATAATTATCACCAATTTACTGCAAGCTTGGTCAGTGATAAGTAAAGAAGATATATAACAACTGGTTGAACTACTGAACCTATAATTGGAGAAAACAAAGGGTTGGCTTCTGTAAGATGTAGATGAGAATAAAAGCCTTCATCAGAAGTTAGTTTAGATGCCATCAGTGAGAACCCACAAGCATGTGCTTATAAGCACATTGACAGAGTAGTAGAGGCCAAATCAAATGCTTCTTAGAAAATAGCACTTGTAAGATGTTTTGGGAAAGCATTGTAATAATAGGGGAGCAGACCTTGCCCAAGAAACATTGAAAAAATTAATTAAGAACGCAGTGAAAAGTGCTGGTTAATAGAAAATTTTGCAAATGCATTCATAGGAAAGAAAAATGAAAATTGTTATCTCAGTCAGAGACGCTAAAGCTTGCAGAAAATGTAGAATGACTGATTTCAGTGATCAGGGCGTTTGGACATACACTGACTGCTTTATCCAAGTCCTAGTAAATCATCTTTCTAAGCCAGTTTTGGAGGCAATGCTTCTATTCCATTGTATCAACCGTCTAAAATGAATACCAATGAATGTTTGTGAACTTTAAAGCTAAAAGGGGTATTAAAAAGTATTGTGTAATGATAATAAAAACTCCAAGGCCAAGGAGGTGTAAAGTTAAACTATTGAAAGATAATATTAAACATATGTGATGAGAAGTGGGAAATGAAACTGACAAAAAAGAAAGCTTTGGAAGATTATAAATATCTATAGGCCTACACTATCACCCTCAACACTGGTAAAAACAAAAGACCTCATCTATGCCTTTCTTGATCTCCTTTAGTCCCCCTTTGTCCTATAATCCCTCCTTTCAGAAGAAAGGGGCTCAGTGTCTCTTCTTACTCTTATTCTGGAGCAGTAAAATTTATCTCCTGGTCTTTATATAGCAGAATAGGTATTTTCTCCATCTCATGGAAGAAAATACAATGAATTTAGCCTATTTCTTTTTTAAATTTATTCTTTAAAAAAGTTTATTTTTAAAGTTTATTTTAAAATATTATCTTTATTTTATTTTATTGTTTAAATTATTACACATAGTAGTACATATATGTCCTTTCCCCCATTGACCTTCCCACAGCCTCCCCTACCCCCAGTCCCATGCCCTCATCCCACCCATCCAGTGTATTGTATCCATTGCTTATGCTGATATGAATGCATACAAGTCATTTGGTTGATCTCCCCCCTCCCCCCCAACACTCTCCAGCCTTCCTGCTGTAATTTGAATGTCTGCTCAGTGCTTTACTGCCTCTGTATCTATCTTTTTGTTCATCAGCTTATAATGTTCTTTATTTTCCATAAATGAGTGAGACCATGTTGTATTTTTCTTTCATTGTCTGGCTTATTTCACTTAGCATAATGATCTCCAGTTTCATTCATGCTGCTGCAAATGGTAAGAATTCCTTCTTTTTTCATAACAGCATAGTATTCCATTATGTAGATGTACCATAGTTTTCTAATCCACTCATCTGCTGATGGGTATTTAGGCTGTTTCCAAATCTTATCTATGGTGAATTGTGCTGCTATGAAGTTATGATGTTCCAATAAACAGCATTCGAGTTTCAGTAGAATGACACATGAAGTATATATATATTTTTTAAGCTCATAAAATCTATTGAAGGTCAGGTGACTCTACAGTGCAATTATCTTCATGAGATAACTCAGCAGTGCAAACTCATTTAATCTTGCATCTCTGTGGTTATAATGCACCACTTCAGTTTCACCACTGAAAGGGAAGGTTGTGAGAATGAACAAGTCATCTTTTCTGTCAAAGAACAGTTTAGACACCGCCATGTTGGCCACATGGCTTGCAGCTTCCTTGGGAGCCGCCATATTGAAATGGCAAAGGCTAACCCCTCCCTTGAATTAGGCAATCATGAAAGACTGTGTGCCTAAGCTCCAATCAAGAGTGAGGGACAGGTCATGTGTGTCAGAATTAAAAAGCCAAGCAGACCACCTACTACTCAGTGTGTGTGTGCTGCTAGACCATGTATGCACACCATTCTACATAGAAGTAAAGATATTTGCCTTGCTGCTTGCTCCAAAGTATGTTTTGTGTTCTACAGGGACCCCTGAATTTGGGGCTTGCCTCATTTCTTATAAGGTGAAACAGGTATTTCATTGCCAGTCCAGAGGAGACATCATTACCTCTGCTCAGAACTCATTAGTTAGTAGTAGATGCATGGTCACACTAATTTCAAGGAGTTCAGGAGGGCATTGATGAACAATGGAAACATCTATCAAGAGCTTTCCATGCTTTATCTTTGAATATAAGTAAATAAGTTATTGCCCTTTGACATGCTGAAGGAATTTATGCAAATTTCATCCTCTCCCCAAAACCTGATTTTCAAGCTTATTGTTTCCTTAGGAAATCAAAAATTTAATTTGACCCAGTTTTAATTATTTTTTTCATTTTCAGTTGATATTCAATATTATTTAAAATTTAAAAAATTTACCCAGCCAGCCTGTCTCAGTGGTTGAGCATTGACCTACAAACCAGTAGTTCATGGTTCGATTCCTAGTCAGGGTACATGCTCTGGTTGGGGCTGGATCCCCAGTGTGGGGCATGCAGGAGGCAGCTGATCAATGATTCTCATCACTGGTGTTTCTGTCTCTTTATCCCTCTTTTTTTCTCTGAAATCAATAAAAATAAATTTTAAAAATAAATAAATAAAATTTGAAAAAAATTAATTTGACCCTTGTTGTTTAGACATGACAGAGCTCTCTTATGAGTGTATCTCTCATTTTCCTGAAACAATGAACTCACTGCTTCAATGGGCAGGAAATTTCTAGAGTCTAGTAGCAGAATGTGCAAATACATGGAAATGTTTTAAACCTATGATCCCATTTTATGACAATATTGAAATATACTCAGCTTTTGTAATACATGGGAAATAATGTTCATTCTATGAACAGAAAAAAAGTACAAAATTGGCTGATTTAATAAGAAATGCAATCATTATAATGAGTTAATTTAACTGCCTCTTGCAAAGTAAGTGCAACCTTATGGAAAATAATATATAAGTAAACACAGTCCTCCTCCATCTCCTATTAAATGAACTCATTCAGTGAGTAACTATGAATTAGAAATCAAAACAAACAGCTGGGATCTAAGTATAGACTTCTGAATATGGGACTTTTGGTTGACTGAATCCAAATATGTGATACTCTTTGAGGACGTCAACACGTTATCTCCTTCTGTTAAATGCATTATTTAGAAACAATCAAGCAGTAAACTTGTAAAAAAAATGCAGTAAGGCTTAATACAAGGAGTGTCCTAATAATCAATTTGATGAAGGTTCAGGGAAGCACTTTGAATGCTGTTAACATGAAAAGCAGTTTGTATACAATGAACCTCAGTAAGAAGCTATGTTTATGCATTTACCTATAAAATCATACACTTCTTCCTCTCAAATATTTATCCTGCCAAATTTAATTGGGCCAAATGATAAAAAACTGTTCAAGCATGGAAACCAGTGATTGTTTTTAATTCATAAAGAGGATTATGCACATGCAATAATTTTAGAGAAACAGCCTGTCTATAAAAGAACAGAGTTAACACAAAATGTCCTACAAATAGGCACTTTTTAATAGTCTGCTTGCCTACAATAATAATGCATACATCAGTGCCCTGAGGGGTGTGGTGATGACAATTCTTGCCCATCTGTGTACAGTACACAAATTCAGGGGTCATATCTCAGCTCTAAGCTTACACAGCAAATGTCATATTTAGTTTCTAGAAGCTTCATCTACATCCCAGACAAGTGAGTCAGCCAGTCATCTATGCCTGGGTTAAGTTGGAACAAGACCTATTTCTGAGTCTTCCATGTTGACAGGTTTCCCAGAGGGACTCATTGAAATGATTGTTGAAATTGTTTGTAATTGTCTTCCACTGTTTGTAATTGACAAAAACCTAAGATCCAAACAATAAGGCAAGCTGTGTATATATGAGATGAATCCATTGACGAATTTTATCTAGTATATTTAATAATGTGCCAGGGACTATTCTTAGGCATATGATGGAGTTTAGACTAAAGACCAGATCAGTGTGGACCAGAGTAAGTGAATATGAGTAAATAAGTTATTGTCCATTACTGGTTAATGGTTTGACTTCTTTGAAACTGGAAGAATAGAAATGCTGTAAAAATTAAACAAAATCAGTGTGTGTGTGTGTTGGGGGGGGGGGTAAGAGATCAAGCAAAGGACTTGCATGCATGCAAATAAGCCTAACCAATGGACACAGACCGTAGGGAGGTGAGGGCATGTGCCGGGGGGGGGGGGGTGTTGCAGCCGGGTAGAGGTCAATTGGGGGAAAAGGAGACATATGTCATACTTTCAATAATAATTTTCAAAAATTACACAAAATCAGTTTGCCATTCAGAGAAATGGACAGTGAAGATAATTGAAGACATCTTGGGAGCATTTGTTCACACAGACAGACTAATGATGCCCCTAAAACATCGCGCCAAGGAATTTCTTCACAGATGTATGAGAATTTCAGTAAATAAGCCATGAAAACATCACATTTAGAAAAATAGAAAATGCCACAAACTTGACACGCTTTGGGAGATTTTGTGGATTTAGGGGGAGGCTTAAGGAAAATTTACAATTGCTGTGAACACTGATGGCTTCACGAACATCTGCAGAGACTTCATTCTTCAGGACAGAAAAATATGCTCGCCATGAATCCTGACTCTATTATTTCACCATTAACTACAGAATGTACAGGAGCACTGCCCAGATCCAACATGCAGTTGGCCTCATTCCAATCCTGCAAGTGATTGTCAGGCCACTGAGGGGACCTTAGCTCTGAAAGCCTGGAAAGTATGCTTAATTCCGTTCTTTTTGTCATCAGTGGACAGGACGTGATTCAAGGTAACATTTATACCTGTCAGGGACAACCGACTGGGGAGCAGGCTTTCCTGGCATCAGCACTCAGACAGGCAGTCCGTCCCAGAGGACTGAGAAACTCCAATTTGCTAAGAAGAAGGATATGTACGGTCAGCCTGCACACGTTAGAGATTCATGTATTAATTTGGTTCACAAATACACAGCTTCATTTCCTTCCTGTCATCGTCTCCAAGTGACCTTCACCGAGTTCTGTGCTTGGCTTGGGTTTCCCATCACCTCTTCTTTTTTATAATATCCATCCGTGAGTGCTTCTTTTCTGACAAGGGAATTTTAAGTTTTCCACTCAAAGATCTGGCACAAAAGTGGGTCGTGTGTCTGTATTGCAATCTGCTCTTTTCAGCTTCGTTACAAACAAATATTCTGGAAACCATCAGGACAGAAGGATGGACGTAACCCTAGGACATCAGATAGCCAGCTGTGTCAGGACTCCAGAAGAAGGACCATCCCAGACATGGCTGTCACATGGCATGCGTGAAATGACCACTGTTTTCCAACCTCCTTCTTGTTCATTTTCTGGGTACTTTAATCCCTCCCATTCAATCCATGTGGTTTACTAGATAAAGGGTGCACTTTATTAGCTAGTCAAACCTTTCCTTCCTTCTGCAGATTCAGGGCTCCTGGGAGGCAAGCTGTGCCACAGGACCTTCACAAATCTGGTGACCACCGGAGTTTGAACACATTCTCATGCCCTGATGATAAAATAGGAGGAGAGGGCTTTAAGGGGCTCACAGTTGCCATCATAAAACTCTGTTATTTACAGGCAGTTCTAAGTGTGCATGTAACGAGAGGCGATGTGACAGTTGTGTAGTGTAGTTAATGAGAGGTTTGGTCCCCAAATCACAGAGTCCAATTAATATTATGGTGTGGGGAAGAGGAAAGGAAAACAATAAAACTGTCCTTTCCCCACTCTGTCAAACCAAAAGATGTGCATGTCTGTTGACCTCATTTGAAATCATTCCTACAAACCCTTTCCCTCCTGCTCTCCCTAAGCACCTCTGCAGTGTGTTTGGCATACCTGGGAAAAGACATCTATTTTTGCAAGCTCTTGTTCCAATGCAGAAAAATATCTGTAAGAGATTTTGTTCATTTTTTAAAATAAGATTTTGGTTATATTCGGATATCCCTAACATGTCTTTATAATTTCTCAATATCTGAGATGATTCCAGGATAGCCAATACCTTTCACAGTAAGAAGGGCAACCGTAGCTAACAAAGGCAATACAGATCTTATTTTCTGCAGGTAACAGAAGCTTTCAAGCTTCTTGTATTTTTATTTTATTTTTAAAAACATATTTTATTGATTTTTTACAGAGAGGAAGGGAGCGGGATAGAGAGTTACAAAAGTCAATGAGAGAGAAACATCAATCAGCTGCCTCCTGCACACCCCCCACTGGAGATCTGCCCACAACCAAGATACATGCCCTTGACTGGAATCAAAACTGGGACCTTTCAGTCTGCAGGCCAATGCTCTATCCGCTGAGCAACATAGGTTAGGGCTCTTGTGAGTATTTTTAAAGTTATCCAATCTGCTGGAGGCTTATTTTTCCTTAGTAATTATGTTCCCAGCACAGTTTGGGTTTTTGAACCTAAATAATGATTTCTGAGAAAACCATTGACGTGAATGTCTTAGGTAAAAACAGAAAACAAATCCAAGGATTTAATTGATAATGGCACCCAATAACACAGAAGTCAGGTATGCCTGGGGTTCTAATGAATGTCCATAACATTTCAAATCTAATAACAAGGATGTTTCAGTTGCTGCCACACATGCTCTGATTACATACGGCCTTTGAGGAGGGGAGTGTAGGATGGAAGTTGAATTTTATGTGGTTGAAACCAGCAGCTTTGTGCCATCTTTAGGGTCCACTTAGCCTGAGTATCTCCTTCCTCCCTTCCTCCCTTTCTCCCTCCCTTCCTCCCTCCCTCCCTCCTTTCCTTCCTTCCTCCCTTCCTCCATTGCTGTGTCCCAGAGCAACTGATTTTCCTACTGGGGCACTTTCCACTGATACAATGGATATAATCTGGGAGCCTTTGATGGAAGGACTTGAAAGAGTCATTAACTTCATTTTGCTTCATTTGTTTTCCAAATCAAAGAATCCCAGAGAGAACTGCTGTAAAAAATAAAAGCATCTTCCCTGATTGCCTTGAAGCTTTTTGTTTCAGACATCACAGACAGAGGCTGAGCGCTCCTTTGAGGATGGACAGACATGAAAATCCATCTGTTATCTCAGGTTGGAGTTTCCCCAGCCCATGCGCAGCTCTATCCTTTTTCCCTCTTCTAATCTGCTTTGGAGCATGGACTCTCCCTTAGTGGTTTGCAAAGCTACTTTTCCCAGCAAAGTAAACATTTCAAATCTCTGTTGTATTTTTTAAAATTTCAAAAGTTTATTTTTCAGTTTATGTTCAGTATCATTTTGTATTGTATCTATAATAATAAGAGTATAATATGCTAACTAGACCAGACAACCTTCCAGATGAAGCTGGGGCTGCGAGGGAAACCCAGGTCCCAGATGCCAGAGGAAAGCTGGTGCCGGCAGCAGGGGGAAGGAAGGCCTGCCCTTGCACGAATTTCGTGCATAGGGCCTCTAGCTTAAAAAAATATTATTTGCTTGAGATTTACTTTTTCTTAGAAATTTTTAGCTTGAAGAGGAGTTCACTCAATAAATAGTATTTTAACCAGTTGTCTAACTCATGACATATTTTTCATTAGGTTCAAACACTGGTTATACAATTTATTAGTTGTGTTAGCACTAGAAAGTTACTTAATTTATTGATATAACTAGGGGCCTGATGCACAAATTCGTGCATGGGTAGAGTCCCTAGGCCAGGGGTGGGCAATATTTTTGACTCGAGGGCCACAGTGGGTTCTTAAACTGGACCGGAGGACCAGAACAAAAGCAACCTGGCCATGCTGGCACTCTCATCTTGGGCTGCTGGTGAAGGAGCAGAGGAGAGAGCAAGAGAACCCTCCTCTCTTTCGGCACCTCATGCTGGATAGAACAGCCCACAGCTGCCCTAGGCCATGACCTGCGATCAGGGCTGAACTGTGGGGTGACCGGCAGAGCAATTGGGAGGCCCCTGCTGGCACCTGCCTTGGCTGGCCTGGGCCTGTGGGCTGTGGGCAGCTCCTGCATTGAGCATCTGCCCTCTGATGGTCAGCATGCATCATAGCAACTGGTTGTTTCACTGGTCATTCTGCTGTTCAGTTGATTTGCATATTAGGCTTTTATCATATAGGATGAAGATAATAATACCTACCTCATAGTGTCATTGTGATGATGGATTAAATGAGTTTATAACTTGAAAGTATTTAAAATAGGAGCACATAGTAATTTATCAGTATGTGTTAGTGATTGTTTTATTACTATTAGTAATAAAAATAATATAATTTCAATGTAAAAGTAGGCTTTCAGATCTAGCATTTTAGATGAACATAGGCTGCTTACCCTTATGAAAAATAAAATATTCACTAACATTTTAGATTATGTAATTTTTTTATAAAAGTAAAAAAATATGAAAGGGATTTTTATAAAGCTAGATCTTAAGAAACGGGGTGTGAGCCCTAGCTGGTTTGGCTCAGTGGATAGAGCGTTGGCTTGTGGACTGAAGGGTCCTGGGTTTGATTCTGGTCAAGGGCACATGTCCAGGTTGCGGGCTCAATCCCCAATAGGAGGTGTGCAGAAGATAGCCAATCAATGATTCTCTCTCATCATTGATGTTTCTATCTCTCTCCTTCTCCCTTCCTCTCTAAAACCAATAATATATATTAAAAGAAAAGAAATAGAATGTGAGATACTTCTATTTACAAGAAAAAAGATGATGATAGGCTAGTTGGAAAATTTTACACATAAGTAGGTTTAATGTAATTATGAAGTGCTTAGGATCGCATGAGGTGAGAAAGAAAGCTGTGTAGGTTATTAATGCAGAGGTGTGTGTGTGTTTGTGTGTGTGTGTGTGTGTGTGTGTGTGTGTGTGTGTGTGTTAGGTAAGTGTTAACTGAGGATGGACATGACAATAACTATTATCAGGTACTCTTTTACTTGACCTTGTTCCACAACAACTCTGTGATATCCTTGATTATAAATAAAACAAAAACCTAAGTAGGCAAAGTAACTAAACATACAGTAAAGGGTTACCAAAATGCCTGGCTTAAGGGAGGCATATTTCAAACACATAGACTCTAGAAGAGAAAAAAATAGTAAATAAAGGAGAGAGACTCCACTTGTCAATTAGGTGGTATAAAGGAAAAATAAAGCTAAAGAGGGAACTGCAGGTTAGAGGAGAATCATAAAACCAGAGGACACACAGCTCTTCAACCCCCAAAACAAACCAACAAACTGCTTAAAGTGTCTGGACTTCGTTATGTTGAGATAAAGACATAAGCAAATGTTTGCTGGGTCATTTTTAAGAATGGGACACAGAGAAGACTTTCAAAGTCTTACTGGATTCCTTTCAATCATACCTGGTTCAAAGGGAATTATAGTTATCTCTGATGGCTTCCTTCCTGGAAGAGGTCCCCTTTATTTTAGGCAGTGAAGAGGGAGGTCCAAGTTTCTTCCTAAATCCTACATTTCTTAAAAACAACCAGCTTAAAATAATCAGTGCCTTTAAAAATGCATATTTGGGGGTGGGAAACTCTAATTTTCCTCACCACAAATAAATGAACAAAAGGAAAGTCAACAAATCCACATAGAACTATTCTAAAACAATCAGAAAATAAAATGTCACACATATGAGAAAATTTCACACAGATGAGGCCAAGTTCCTCCAGGAAAAACAACCATAAAGCGGAAGAGAACTGTAAAAATTAAATATAATCCAATATATATTTGAGGATATGAAAATCCACCGTGTAAGAAATTAATTTTAAAAACTAAAAAAGGAAACAGGAAAAAAAAGCCAGGAAGATATAAAGAGTTGATTTGTTTAGGAAAGTATTTTAAATAGACAAAAATGTGTTAGGAAAAATAGATTCAAGTGAAATTTAATAAGGAGTACTAAAGAAAGACAAGAAAACAACCAAGATAATCAAAGGAGATAAAAAAGCAAAATGGATAGAGAGCAAGTTAGTAAAAATGAATGACAAAAAAAGGGTAAGAATAATATTCATGGTGTCAGAGGCTACTTCCTGCAGTGACTTAAACCCATTCACAACTTTATTAGAGCGTGTAGAATTTCTTGAGCCAGAGGTCCCCAGCTTGAACATGCCAGGGTTTCCATCCCACAGGTACTGTGAGATTTAAAAAGAAATGCTTGCATTTTGTACTTTGGTGGAGAGGTCACAGACATGGTGGCCATAAGGGGCAGAGGAAATATTTGAAGAAACAATGATTGAGAATTTTCTGAAAAATAATGACACACATAAAATCAGAGCTCCAAGAAGTGGGCAGAACCCCATGTAGAATAAATACCATGCACACAGGCACATCCCACCCCCTGTACACATCATTTCACACTGCTGGAAATTGGAGAGAGAAATATTGAAAACAGCCAGAGAAGAAAGACACATAAAAGGAACAGAGATGGGAAAACTGACAACCATGCCTGCAAGTCTGATGTTTGCATCTGTAAGTGTACGCTCAGCCAAAGAAGAGAAATAAAAAATAGCAGCTAGGCCCTAGCCGGTGTCGCTCAGTGGATAGAGTGACGGCCTGCAGACTGAAAGGTCCTGGATTTGATTCCAGTCAAGGGCACATGTCTGGTTGTGGGCTCAATCCCCATTAGGGAACGTGCAGGATTCTCTCTCATCATTGATGTTTCTATCTCTCTCCCTCTCCCTCTCCCTTCCTCTCTGAATCAATAAAAATGTATTTTTTTAAAAGCAGCTAGTGAAACCAGAGCAGCTCCCCATGTATATTTCACCATCTCTTTTGTCCAAATGAGATGAAGAGCAGCCTGGTAATTTACAAATGGACTCTGCCTCCATCAGCACTAGAAATGGTCATTATATTGTCTGGTGCAAGGTTATTTATATCTTTCTGAAAAATGAGATAATGGATATAGTACAATTTGGAAAAGGTAGCTTGAGTACGTTTACCTGAATAAACCACCCTGAGATTTTCTTCTGAAAATTGGAGTGATTACAGTTTTAGGATCGGCAGGCTTGGTTTCAGCAAGATACGGTTCCAGATTTAAGAAAATTGTTCATCCATTGGGACCACCACTTTAAGAGCAACCATTTGTTACCCAGTTCAGTCCATAATAATTGTAAAGGTAACCAGGAAAAGGCCAGCAAATTTACAAAAGAGAAATCACCGCGGACAAAATATAATAAAACCTAGGACCTAAGGTGGAATGTAAATGGACTAAAAAGTTAGGAAGCGCTGATGAAATAGAAATACCTGCAAAAACAGCTCATGACCTGAAAACACCCAGCGGCTTTGCCAACAGAAGTTGGATATGAAACTAAGACCAAATCAGAACCTACCTCAGGTGCTACACAGCTTATGCATGACCTGACTCTCATGGATCATGGGCAGTCCCATGCAGAAGATGTGGATGTGTACAGCCTAGAAACGGAGATAGTCTATGTGGAGAACCATGAGATGTGTGAAGTTCCAAATAATAATGAAAAAAAAATCACATAATGGATAATGGTGACACATACAGCATAACTTAAAACAAGGTTATCCCTTACATCTTCTAATGTATAGTTAGACCAATCACATAGCTAACTAAAACATGAACGGCAAATACAATCCAAGCAATATTAAAATATTGGTGAACAGGCAGAGATAGTAGTATTATGATGCATTTGATGACATCTAAGGGTGTTAATAAATAAAAAATAGAATAATTATGTGAACAGTTATGAGAGTAAGGTTTTAAAAAAATCTATGTGTATATATAAATACTTATACACATATACACTGAGTGGCCAGATTATTATGATCTCTGAATGCATAATAATCTGGCCTCTCAGTGTGTGTGTGTGTGTGTGTGTGTGTGTGTGTGTGTGTGTGTATATATATATATATAACTGAAGACTGAAGACTAAAGCGGCGTGGCTTCTCTGCTGTGGCTAGAGTGAAGGCCTGGGTCCTGGGTACTGGAGAAAACCAGTGCTGGCAGCCAGGGGGAGGAAGGTCTATTGTATGAATGTAGTCCTATATAATAAAGATGTAATATGCAAATTGACCACCACGCCTTCACACAAGATGGCCACGCCGTGTGGTCACAAGATGGCTGTGCCCACAGTGGAGTCAGGAATTCTGTAACACAAGATGGTTGCGCCCACAGCAGAGGCAGGAATTCAGTTACGAGTCTTAATGAGCAATCAGCAGGGACCTGAGGATGCGTGGTGCTGGGCCAGGGCATGACAGGAGACGTAAAGCCATGACCCTGCCCTGGTGCCAGGCTGGGGGACCTCTGGCTTTGCCCCCTGCCTGGTGGAGCTTGACAGGGGGCCTCAGGATGTACCCCCAGCCCTGGCACTGGGTGGGGGCACTGAAGCCATGCCCACACCCCAGCACTGGGCCAGGGGAACGTAGGCTGCATCCCATGCCCCAGCCCTGGGCTGTGGGACCTGATGTCATCTCCTCTGCCCATTGGGGATTGACAGGGGACCTCAGGCCAAGCCCCACACCCCAGTGCCAAGCCAGGGGACCTCAGGCTGTACCCCCTACCTGGCGGGGCTTGATGGGGACCTCAAGGTGTGTCTCTTACCCCAGCCTGAGCTGGAGGACCTCAGGCCATAAACCCTGCCCTGGGCCGAGGGACCTGAGGCTGTGCCCTGCCTGCTGGAGCTTAATTGGGGACCTCAGGCTGCACCCCTGGCCCAGGCCAGGGTACCTCAAGGCATACCCCCTGACCTCAAGCCACCCCTCCTTTCCCGGCACTAGGCCAAACAACTTGAGCCCATGCCCTCACCTGGGGCAGGGGGGCTTGATGGGGGTGGGGCCAGCCAGATCTGGTTCTAACCCAATGGGGTTGGGGCCAGCTGTATCTGAATCTTGTGTGATTTCCAGGCTTAAGTGGGTGGGCAGGGACTTGACTCTGGTTTCCATGGTGCATCCCAGACTCTGACAGGAGGAAGATTTTCATATACATTTTACTAATTTTCTTTCATCTCTGACACTTATATTGTAGAGAAAGGGCAAATAGCAATATTAAATTATTTCCTCTAATTAATTCCCTTTTTTATGTGCACCAATTTCATGCATCAGGTCACTAGTAAGGTTATAAAGGAACTGAAAATTTTCCAATTTTTAATGTTGTTGTAGTAATCATAAAGTCATAGTGCAAGACATTACACAAATATCATCATGTTGCAGTTGCCTACAGGACACAGCACAATAACACACTCTAGAGGTTTGTAGTCTAAGATCTGCAGGGGACATAGTTTGCCAACCCCAAATATGTCTATTTGACATAGGATTATTTTAGGCTGGTTAATTTTAAGGAAGAGCAAACATGAGAGAAGTTCTGAAAACCAAGTAGAAGTTAGCTACCCTTTGTGAAATACATTTATGTGGATAAAGTAAATCTCCGTTTGTAAAGGTCTTTCCTTGGTTGAACCAGGAAGAAGAGAAGGGCCATTTTTCTAGAAACTCTTATTAATGCAGAAGACAAAACTTAATTCAGCATAACAACCTCACCCTTGTTTACACTGCTTTTCCTGGTCACCTCCTGTAACTGACTCACCTTATTCCCAGCATTTTTAAAGTGTAAAGCTGAAGATGGTATTAAAGGTGGTGGCTTCAGCCATTTTTATAAGTTACTCAGTTTTCCTGGGTCTCTCCCATGTATACAGAAGGAATACATGCTATTAAACTTTTGTGTGTTATTTTTCCTGTTAATGTTTTATTACATGGATGTCTCAGCCAAGAACCCAGAAAGGTAGAGGGACAATTATTTTTCCTTCCATACAGAACAATAAGCTGTACCATGTAGCCTAGGTGTGTATTAGACTATACTACCTAAGTGTGTGTAAATACATTCTGTTAAGAAACGTCTAAATCTGTAAAGAATTTTATGAGTTTATTTCAGCCAAATTGACAACATGCCTAGAAGCAAGATCTCAACAGACTGAGAAAAATGCTTCCCATAATGACAATTTGTAGTTTCTTTTATGCATTTGGAATTAAAGAGGGAACATAAGGAAGCTTACACGAATGTAGGAGAAAGCAAGACAGGGAAATTTCTATGATTAGATTACAGAATAGTTAATAAGATTACATGCTCTCCTCAGGGTGGTTATGCTTCCCAGAGATCAGACAAAGACACCTTTTAAAGATAAGTTAACCCAGATATGCACAAAAACAATGGACAGGGTTTGCTTAAGGTCAATATATGGTTTTTATAGTCCTGTGATGTTTCTTTTGGTTAGATTTATTACTGAGTCCCTTTTTTGTTCACATAGCGACATATTTCTCAGAACGTATTCCCACCATTAAGCAGCACATGAATGTAAAATGTGAGAAGAGAGAGATAAATTGAGGGGAAGATGGTTTAAAAAAATTGGACTTAGGGCTTTAAAAATTCTCAGTCCCTCCAAATGGGCATATACTGTTAAAATTCAAAAATGCCTCTTTGATCAAAAATTATATCCAGAGCATACCCGCCCCCCCAAATTGTCTAAAAATGAAGTGAAACTTATGACTGTAAACTTCTTTGTTAACTCTTAAGGAATATAAAAGGTTTTATTTAGATCTTTAGAGTTATATTCAATCATACACAAGGATCTTTAAAGAGATTAAACATGTGCCTTATAATCTTTTAAATGAAAAATTTTTTTTTCTTTTTAAAAAATTCTCACCTGAGGACACAATTTCATTGATTTTTTTTAGAGACAGAGAGGAAGGGAGAGGACACACACACACACACACACACACACACGGAGAGAGAGAGAGAGAGAGAGAGAGAGAGAGAGAGAGAGAGAGAGAGAGAGATTGAAAAAGAGAGAGAGATTGAAAAAGAGAGAGATTGAAAAAGAGAGAGAGAGATCATTGTGAGATTAATTATTGATTGGTTGCCTTTCACACTCACCCAGGATTGAACCCACAACCTGGGTATGTATGCTGACCAGGAATCAAACCTGTCACCTTTCTATGCATGGGATGATGCTCCAACCAACTGAACCATAGGGCCAGAGGTAAATTTAAGCTTTAAGGATGTTGTCCCATAGCTCATTCAGCAGAATCACAGGTAGAAAAAAAATATGTCAAAGAGATATGTTGGTGTGGCTATTCCCTAATGTAGTACATCCCTATAAAATTTACAAATGACCCATAGAGTCAATAATAAAACTATATTACCAAGATTACTGTCAGTGGAACCATGAAGAACAGAGAGAAAATAAAAAGAGGCTCTTGGATCTCCAAAAGTCTAATTGTAGGCAGAAAGTGGAGAAAACCAGTCAGCAGCAAATGCTCAGAAGATGAACTCAAAAGTCAGGCAAATGTAGCTGAGCACCCAAGGCTAATAAAGGAACAGCCCACATTGGTCTGGCTGGATTTCAGAATTTCTGTGAACCAGTGCTTCGTGCTTCTCCTTTCTACATCTACAGAACAAGAAGAAGTATACCCAAGAAGCTACACATGGACCTGATTTAGATTCTGAGTTGTTACTGTAATAGTTTATGAATTTTTAAAACCATACTCTGCATGTGGATTTGAAGTGAGTCATTGAGAACCAGTAGGCAGCCTCTAAGGTGCTTCCAAAGATTCCTGTTTTGGTTTTTTTCCTGGTATTCAACCTCCTGTAGTGTAGGCTAAACTTATGACTAGATTATAATGATTAGTATATGGTAAAAGTAAAGGGATGTCACTTTAAAGATTAAGTTACAAAAGGATTTTGACCTCTGTGTCACTTTCTACCACTTGTTCTGAAAGAAGACAACTACCATGTCATAAGCAGGGAACTGACATTTCCAACAAACCAGCAAGGACCTGAGGTTTGTCTGACAATAACTATCAAAACTTGAGGGTGAATCATGCCCCAGTTAAACCTTAGAATGACTATAGTCCTGGCCAGAAACTTGATTAAAGCCTTGTAGAATTACTTGTTTGTTAACCAATAACTAACACATTCATTTATTAAAAGTAAAGTGTTTTTTTAAATATATTTATTGATTTTTTATAGAGAGGAAGAGAGAAGGATAGAGTTAGAAACATTGATGAGAGAGTAACATCGACCAGCTGCCTCCTGCACACTCCCTACTGGGGATGTGCCTGCAGCCAATATACATGCCCTTGACTGGAATAGAACCTGGGACCTTTCAGTCCACAGACTGACACCCTATCTACTGAGCCAAACCGGTTTCAGCATAAAAGAAAAGTGTTTTTAATTTTCTCACAAAACACAATCTAACTACATTCCTTGGACATGAGATACATCTAAAACTAAGTGATTTATAAAGCTAAAACTGAGGAATAAGAATAGCAATCATCAATACATCAACCAAATGCAAACAAAAAGAAAACTGGCATAGAGACACTGATCAAATCTAATTTAAGTCCAAAAATATTAAATGTAATAAGGTAGTATATTTTTGTGCCAGGGTTCTTGTTCCAGCATTAAGAAGGGTTCGGCAATCTGGAGAAAGGCTGTGTGTAGATTAAATATGAGTCCAGAGACGAAAGATAATTCTGAAAGGCATTGGGTGTCAGAGGAGCTTTAGCTAAAGGAGCTAAATTCTCTTTGTCTCTGGACTCCTTGCTTTTTATTAACACAAACTGTCCTAAGGCAAGGTGGGAGATACACTTCAAAGGGTAGGGTTTCCATACAGAAGCATTGTCAGAATGGGGAATAGCCCAAAGCTGTTCAGGTGTTTGGCCAAGAAGAGGCAATAACATGTAGGTTAAAATGGCCTGAGCTGTCTGGCAGTAAACAATCATCCTATTTAGGTTTGGGGGAAATGCCTTTAGACATTCCCAACAGGTGATAACATATGTGAGTCAGCCCTTGTTGAGTCCCCAAGTTCCATCAACCTTTTGGTGAAACCCTTGCAATTATGATATGCTGGAACTGGCTTCCAGCATTTTTGTGTGCTAAAAGTCATCATACAACATCAAGATAAAATGAATATGAATATTTATGCACTAAAGTACACTGCAACTACATTTTAGAAACAAAAATTATAGGATATGTTAGGAAACATGTAGACAAACACTAATAATAAAAGATGTTACTGTAATACTCTCAGAATAAGACATAGCAAAGGACAAAAATATATAAGGAGATAGACTACCTAAACAACATAACTTATAACACAGATGTTACAGATGTACTAGTATATAGAACTAATCATCCTGATATACCTTCTACTCAAGCATCCATGACACATTGGCAAAATTTTATCATATTAGGTCACAATAAAAATCACTAATTTATGTTCTGTAGAAATATTGCAAATAACATATGTGATTATGATACAATAAAGCTGGAAATTCCTAATGAAAGCAAACAAGCAAATAAACAAAACAAATTAATCCTTCCACCTGGAAATGTATTGGTAAAAAATTATTTCTATTAAACAACTCATGGGTGCCAGGGAAGCACAGATTGAAATTACAGAATCTATAATGAAAACAGTACATATTAGAATCTACAGAATACAATTAAATCAGTGATCACAGGAAAATTCATTGGTTTAGAAACAAAATAGGAAAATAATAAAATAAGCAAAAAGGACTAGCAAACAAAGCATAAAGATAAAAGCATAAGTTGAAACAGGAAACAATGAACCTAAAAGCAGATATTGAGAATAGAAAACAATAGACCACATTAATAATTCAAAAATCTTATTTTTAAAGAAAAATAATAAAACAGACACATCACTAGATAACTTGTTCAAAAGCAAAAATAAGACAAATATATAAAATAAGAAGTGACAAGAAGCAAACACTCATGGTAACAGAAGAATATTTTTAAATCATGAGACTACTTTGAAGCCATATACATAAATGAATTTGGAAACCTAAATCAAATGGATAATTTCCTAGGAAAATACATATTACCAAAATTTACTCACTGGAGTTAGACAAATTTCCATTAAAGAAATGGAGAAAATAATTAAGCTTTCTGGCCAGAAAGATCAAACCCTTAAAGATAATACCAATGCTCTATATATTGTTCCAGAGCGTTAAGAATAAAGGATTCTTAGGACATATTCCTAGAAGTGGGATCACTGGGTCAAATGGGAGTTCCATTCTTAGTTTTTTGAGGAAACTCCATGCTGTTTTCCATAATGGCTGTACCAGTCTGCATTCCCACCAGCAGTACTAGGATTCCTTTTCTCCACATCCTTGTCATTGGTTGATGTGTTGATGATCGTCATTCTGACAGGTGTGAAGTAATATCTCATTGTAATTTTAATTTGCATCTCTCAGATGATTAGTGACTTTGAGCATTTTGTCATGTCTCTTGGCCTTCTGTAGAGAGGTGTCTAGGTTCTTTGCCCACTTTTTAATTACGTTGTTTGTCTTCCTTCTGTTAAGTTGAATAAGTTCCTTATATATTTTAGAAATTAATTCCTTATCAGATGTTTCCTTGGCAACTATGTTCTCCTATGCAGTGGGCTTTCTTATTGTTTTGTTGATGGTTTCTTTTGCTGTGCAGAAGCTTTTTAATTATTATTTATTATTATTATTTTTTATTTTTTTCAATTTTTTTATTAAGGTACTATATGTATACATATCTTACCATTGCCCCCCCCCCAACTCCCATTCATGCCCTCCCTCCCCAGAGTTCCGTGTTCATTGGTTGTACTTATATTCATGCATACCAGTCCTTCGGTTGTTCTCTTATCTCCCCCCAGGTCTCCTTCCCCTCCCTGCTGTCATTTGACAATCTGCTTGTTTTATGGTGACTATCTCAGGATCACATGAATAGAATCTGCTCCTCATTTGGCAGTCTGCTTGTTTTATGGTGACTATCTCAGGACCACACAAATACAGTCCGCTCCTCCTCTGGTTCTCACTGCCCCTACACTTGGGTCCCACTGCTTCCCCTGGGACACACGGCTCACCCGGGACACCCGGCCCCTTTGGGGGACACGGCTCACCCGGGTGTGCAGAAGCTTTTTATTTTGATGTAAGTCCTTTTGCTTATTTTCTCCTTAGTTTCCATTGTTCTAGATGTATTGGTAAACATATTGCTATGAGAGATGTCTGAAATTTTGTTGCTTATGGATTCTTCTAAGATTTTTATGGTTTCACGACTTTCATTTATGTCTTTTATTCATTTTGAGTTTATTCTTGTGTATGGTATAAGTTGGTGGTTTAGTTTCATTTTTTTGCATGTACCTGTCCAATTTTCCCAGCACCATTTATTGAAGACACTGTCTTGATTCCATTGTGTGCTCTTGCCTCCTTTGTCAAATATAAACTGAGCATAATGGCTTGGGTTTATAAATGTCCTAATATCTTAAACCGAGACATCATATGAACTCATATGAATACTCATATTTTCAAACTTTTCAAATCTCAATCTGTTGTATTCACTCACTCACTCATTCAACAAATTAAGCATCATCCATGTCTACTTTCTTTGGCCTATAGATATAACCATAAGTAAAGGAGAAAAAAGCACTGCCTTTATGGGAAAACAGTAGAGGCATTTCTATTCATATCAAGGCAAGGTAAACAAAGGGAAAAAAAGATCCTGAGAGATAGAATAATTTTCTATTGTC
The DNA here is from genome assembly GCA_963924515.1 of Vespertilio murinus. Taxonomy (NCBI): domain Eukaryota; kingdom Metazoa; phylum Chordata; class Mammalia; order Chiroptera; family Vespertilionidae; genus Vespertilio; species Vespertilio murinus. The sequence continues at coordinate 104,025,882 of OZ004710.1, forward strand.
TCTTGAACACATTTTTTGCAAACTGCAGTAAAAACTCTCTCTCCAGTGCTCTCCTACTTAAGGTTTAAGTAAATAGCAGTTAGAGACAAAGTCCACAGGTTTTATAGTGGATACTACTAATAACACAGAGGCTCTTACTGTCTTTGTTAAAGTGCTGAGAGAAGCCATTTTAATGGCCATTGTGAAATGAGGGGAAAAGGAAAAGAAAAGAGGGAGGGAGGAATGCGGGACAAGAGAGGGAGAAATGTTGAAAGAGAGTTGGCAGTGAGAACATCTGCTATCAGGGGTGGAATGATCTGACCAGGATGTGGGACAGTGATAAGCAGTAATGTCAGGTCACTTTGCTCCAGTGAAGGAATCCACTGCTGGCTCTGCTAACAGGATTTTCACAGTCTAGCAAGGTCCACTTGCTTTTTGAAAGCTTCTCACAGCAATAAACAAGCTGTCTGCAAAAGCGTTCTCCTCTGATCCCTCTGGAAGGAAATGTTGCCTCAAACAAATTCCTGTGAATTTGGAAGAGTTGCTGGGCTTGACAATGTCTTCCTCTTTGTTTCCTTCTTCGAATCCTTAAAGGTAGAATTGTAGCATTTGAAGTAGGAAGACAATTAAATAGTGTCCCCATATTCTATCATGGAAGGGAAATTGAACTGTTTTACAAGCCCAAGCTAGGATCTAGAGGGGAGAAAGAGAGAATGGGGCTGAGCAAGTCACCAATGCAGGACAAATCCCAAGCATTCCCCTCTCAGCAAGCAGTTAGGTGAGTTGTACAAAGTCTCCCAGCTATCTGAACTTGCAACTCCCAGGATTCACTTCATATCGCATCATCCCCTTACCTTCTTCTTCCTACACATGCTACTTCTAGAACATGTAATTCTTCCCATCTACTTATTCGTGTTTTGGTACCTCCTTTAGGATTCTCAAAGCCCATTGGCAGGTGTTGGGTAGCAAGAGGACACTCAGATGGGGCTCTGCCCCAGCCCCATCTAGAATTTCTGAGAGCTACACATATCCCTGATTTCAACACACTTTGTTGATATTGCTTATATCACTTAAGGGGCACAAATACATACCCGAAATAAGTCAGAAAGAAAATGTCATTTAACTCAGGTTTTCTTACTAATGTTTATTCATTAATTAAACTAAAAATGACAAGTGGTCAATTTCCCCCAAAAGTGACCAGTGTCTTGGAGTGGTGTGGTAGATTGTAAAAAATGGACATAACATGTTCTCTCCTGTTCTTTTGAAATGTAAATTTTCCACTCTTCCTATCCAGAGATGCAGTATTTCCCTCTTTGCTCAAGTCTGGAGTGACCTTTGACTTGCTTTAACTAATAGGATACAGAGCAAGTGATGCTGTGCCAGTTGATGACTTAAGCCTTAAGATAACTTATACTTTCCATGATTACATTCTTTCTTTCTTTATTTTTTTAGGTTTCTAAGAGGTTTTACTCATTCTCTCAAGATTAAGAAAATATCAATTGTCCACATTAACAAGAACACTGATTACAGGAAGTCACTTCAATATGTAAGTCTTCAAATTAATGATGCTCAAAGAAGAGAAGTTATCTGATGAATCCCAAAGTGAAACAGAGCTAGCACAGAAGCTTTAGTCTGAATCCTCATCTAGTACTTTCAGGGTAAAAGTGGAAAATTATAAACTGTGTTCTTTTCAGGCACAGACACTGGATTTGGCAATCTCTATGGATAGTTATTTGATTTTATTAGCCAGGGAGAACTTTCTGGAATACCCATGTGACGTGATATATGTTTACAATATGAACAAATCCATAATTACTTTCTTTTTTAAAATAATTTTATTGATTTTTTTTATAAAGAGGAAGGGAGTAGGATAGAGAGAAGCATCAATGAAAGAGAAACATTGATCAGTTGCCTCCTGCACACCTCCCAATGGGGATGTGCCCGCAACCAAGGTACATGCCCTTGACTGGGATCGAACCTGGAACCTTTCAGTCCACAGGCCGACGCTCTATCCACTGAGCCAAAACAGTTAGGGCTCCATAATTACTTTCTTAGCATGCTGCAATGAAACTGTCACATAAGGATGCTGATCTATTCCATTTGAGGATGAGAAGATGCCCTAACTGATTGCCAGAACCAACTTTGAAGCCCAACCAATGAATGCTCTAGCTTACATCAGTTATGAGTAAGCTCAAGTGAAAACAACAGAGAGATTGCTCTGCAAACCCACAGAAGTTTGGAAATAATATTTTGTTGTTATTTAGAATCCCTAAATTTAGGAGTGTTTTTTTAAATGAAGGAATTGCTACTATGCCACCCCAAAATAGACCACTTTGACTTAACAATTATTTGGATCTGAAGGCAATTGGGAATCAATCGATGCAGAAAGAAGGCTTATCTTCCCTTATATACCTAGAAGTAAAAGCTCCCAAAAGAAATAAAAAGAACTCAACTGTCATAATTCCCTCCTCAGGAGCAGGAGACAAGAAACAGACCTTATCACAAGACTATCATATCTCCCATGTATTCTCATATGGAACCATTACATCTTCCAAAAGACATTTGTTCTCACATAAGAGCCTTTCCTTGGCCTCCCCTTCACCTATTAAGGTGGTACATAGCTCCAATTATAACCACCCCGTTGAGTTATTCAGCACTGAGTACTCCTGCATGTATGTCACATTGCACATAATAATTTTTTTCTTGCTAATATGTCTTTTTTTTAGTTTAATGCACAGACCCTCAGATACTGAACCTTGCCAGGGTAGAGGAAAGGTGTTTGTTCCCCCCCTCCCCCTCTCATACATTATGTCAAGAACTTAACTGGGTTCAGTCATGCATATCATCCAGATATTCTCAATATCACATTGAAGCTATGTCCTTGTAAGAGCTTCTGGTGTGAAAATGGTGGACATAATGTACAATCCAAAGACAGGGAAGGTTTGAGGAGTGTCTGGTTGGCAGGTCCAGCTCATGGGTCAACCTGCATTCATATCCTCTCAATAAACTCCTCTAACAGAGTCTATGTTATCTGTCTATAGAATTCCCCATATGCTTACTTTGTCCAATTGTTTCTTCATGGTGTAATTTAACTTGTCTTCTCCCAGTCTATGATATAGACAAAGATTTAGATGTTTAAGTGATGCTGTGTACTTCATGTTGCTTGCTATCAAGAAGTTCAGAAGTCTAGGTTGACTCACTATTACTGGATGCTTAGATTGATCACTTGATTCAGGTAGGGGATTATCAGTTTTCCCCACTGTTAAAGTGCACCGCTTCTTCCTTCACAACTTGTAGGTAATCCGTGGGCAAACACTCTAACATCATGCAAATATTCTGTTTTCTACTAACTTTTGTCCCATAGTCTTAGAATCTACTGATTGACCCTTCCTGAATTATATGTTACACTTGGGATTGCAAAGTGGTGGTTTTATAATGTATCATTTCTTTTACACTTAGTATCTGGCATACTTTTCAAAGAAGAGTCTCTTTCTCTTTGAATTATTTTGAACTCATGGATTTTACTTACTCTTTTTGCTAAAATAAATTACTATTATTACATCTTTGATACTCAAATTGTCCCACTTTTGGCCAGTAGAGGCCCTTTCAAGCCAGCTTATGTATCTTTTTGACATGATCCAATTAGGCTGTGAGCATTTTCTAGTTTTCTAGTACACTAGGATGTTCTTAGGCTCACTTTTCACTTTCCTGCCCCAGGTCTAGAAGCTGTCATGTGTAGAGAGATAATTCCAAGATGGACAAACATCAAGTTTAAAGGCCTGAGGAAGAACCATACTGACCATCTGAGTAAAGTAGAAAGGAGAGCAGTGTGACTGGAATAGTTAATAAGTAGAGATGGGTAAGAGATGGAGTCAGATCTTGTAGGTTAAAGTAAAGGTTTCAAATTGACTCTCAGTGAATGGGAATCAATTAGAATGTTTGTTGTTGTTTTGTTTCTAAATATCGTTTTATTGATCTCAAAGAGGAAGGGAGAGGGAGAGATCAATGATGAGAGAGAATCATGGATTGGCTGCCTCTGCATGCCTCCTCCTGGGGATTGAGTCCACAAACTGGGCATGTGCCCTTGACCAGAATTGAACCCAGGACCTCTCAGTCTGCAGGCTGATGCTCTATCCACAGAGCCAAACTGCCTAGAATGTTTTGAAAAGAAGCATAACTTTATGTAATTTACCTTGAATGGGATCCCTCTGGCTTCTTTGTGGAGACTTGACCTGGGGGCACAGATAGAAGAAGAGAGACTAGTTAGGAATGTATTTTATTTTTTCGGGGAAAGATGAGGTGGTTTTGACATGGCAGGCTGATCAAAGCATGAGCAATGTTTGATTCTTAATAAGTTTTGTAGCCAAAGCAAAGATGTTGTGGGATGCAGGAGAAAGAAAAGAGCCAAGAAAGCTAGACCTCTCATTCAGTGTCAGAAGTGTTGTGAGTAAAAACTCTTCAGAGCCCTAAATTACGGAAGTGATAAGTTCAGGCTTCCAATGAGAGCTAATGCAGTGGAAGCTTGCAAATTTGAACTGTTCATTTTTAATTTTATTTAATTTTTTTTGCCTAAGTATTCTCTGGTGTCTGTTTCTGCAACTCAAATTTGGTTCAGATCAACAGTTACCTGTTCAAATCTGACATGTATGGCAAAATGACAAAATAGTCCTTCCCAATTCAGTTGTTTAACATTTTTAAGAAATATAAAATTCATAACATAGAGAATACAAATGATAGGTTTTCAGCTCAAGAAAAACATTATAGTATAAAGGACCATATTGATCAAGAACCTGATCAGCACTCCACAAGTGATTTTTGTGCCCCATTCCCAGGTGCTAGCACCGCTCCCTTCCCTAGAGGTAGATGGTATTTTAATTCCCAACCCTATACATTTACTTAGCCTGTGTTTGAACTTTATATAAATTGAATCATGCATTATGTAGTTTTCATGTCTGGATTTTCCTACCCAACATTATATTTATGTAAGCAATTCATCAGTATCATTGCACATAGTAGTATTTCATTAATTTTTATTGCTATATGTTTTATAAATATAATCAATTTATGTATCCACTCTTCTGATGGATATCTGAGCTATTTCATGGATTTGGCAATTACAAATAATATTACTATGAACATTCTTGAATATGACTTTTGACACATATGTATATATTTCTTTGGGTATGTATCTAGGAGTAAAATTACTGGATTATAGGATATGTGGTAAGTGGTTAAAGCTTCCATTTTCAAAACTGGTTGTATAAATTTACAGCTGTACCAGCAGTATATGAAGGTTTTAGTTGCACTACATCCTTAAAATACTTTATATTTTTATTCTTCTTTATTTAAGCCATTTAGTTATATCTCATTATGGTTTCAATTTTCATTTTTGATAACTAATAAGATTGATCACTTTTTCACATATCCACAGGAATAAAGAGAATATCTACATTTACTATTATAAATTCCCTCATGCCTAGCTTTAGATACATTCACAAATTAGCTTGTATTTTATTTATTATTTGGCTTGGAATATTTTATTTTATTTTATTTTATTTTTTAAAATATATTTTATTGATATTTTACAGAGAGGAAAGGAGAGAGATAGAGAGCTAGAAATGTCAATGAGAGAGAAACATCGACCAGCTGCCTCTTGCACACCCCCCATTGGGGATGTGCCCACAACCAAGGTACATGCCCTTGACCGGAATCGAACCCGGGACCTTTCAGTCCGCAGACCGACGCTCTACCACTGAGCCAAACCGGTTTCGGCGGCTTGGAATATTTTATAATTGATTTTTAACTCATTATCTATTTAAACTTATGTTGCTAAATTTTCAAACACAAGGGTATTTTGTGGTTATCTTTTTACTTTTGCATACTCTGAGTAATTTTATTCCTTTAAAATGTATTCTATGACCCAACATATGATAAATTTTGGCATTTGTTTTGTGTGTTCTTGAAAATAACAGCCTATAATTGTTCGGGTCAATCTTCTATCGTGTCAAATGTGAACAAGAAGGAAAGGAAAAAGGAGGGTTCTAGAAGATTTGTACAATATAGTACGCAAGTCTGATTTACTTTGGCATGGATGAAAGAAGCAAAATATATTCCCTGATCACAATACACAAAAGTTGAAATTAACAACAAAAACAGAAAGAAAAACGTTACCAACCTCTAAATTAAAATACAATTTTTCCTAAACAACTGATATAAAAGGAAAACATATTTTAAAAATAAGTACAGTAATATAAATGCTACTTATCAGATAAAAATTAAAGTATTACTAAGAGAAAAAAATCTTAGACCTAAATGTTTATATTAATAAAAAATAAAAATATATTACTCAAACTCATTAGGTTAGAAAAACATGCAATATTAAATCTAAGGGAAGCAGAAAGGAAAGGAAGCAAAAGCAAAAACTGTTGATATAAAAAAAACCCTCTATTTATAATGATAAAAGCATAATATGCTAATTAGGCTGGATGTCCTTCTGAAAGTCCTTCTGGATGAAGCTGTGGCGGGGGGTGTTGGGAGGATTGAGATAGAGGCAGTTAGGGATGATCAGGTAGGCAGGCAAAGTGGTTAGGGGTAATCAGGCAGGGAGGAGAGCAGTAGGGGTGATCAGGCAGGCAGACAGAGGGGTTAGCAATGATTAGGCAGGCAGGAAAGAGAGCAGTTAGGAGCCAGTGGTCCCGGATTGCAAGAGTGTGCAGGATGGGCTGAGAGACCCCCTCCCCCTTGCAAGAATTTTGTGCACCAGGCCTCTAGTCCTACATAATATAGAGCTAATATGCTAATTAGACCAAACAGCTGAACAACTGTCCAGACAACGTTCTGATGACATTGGGAGTGGGGGGGGGGGGTTTGCTGTGAGGGCTGAGGCAGCCAGGACTGCAATGGCCGAACCTCTTGCATGAATTTCATGCATCAGGCCTCTAGTATTCAAGATATAAATCAAAGAGATCATTCTCTTAAAAATGTCAATTAAATGAATAACATTATTGTATTAGAATAAACTAAGCTTAGACATTTGTTATAAGCAACCCTTAAATCCTAGTGGCTTATCACATAAATTTTATTTATTGTGCACGCACACAAAGTCCACTATAGATTAGAAGTCTCTCCAAGGCAAGTGTTTTTGTTTTGTTTTGTTTTGTTTTGTTTTCATGTAGCAATTCAGCAATCCAGGCTGGGGTTCTGCCCTATGAACACATGCCCTCCATGCTTACTGTCAGCAGGGAAGAGGATCTGGAAGCTTTAACAGGGTTTTTTTTAGTCTGGTATGTCTCAGTGGCTCCAAGGGAGATTTGTTTTATTACACCTCGAATGGAAACACAAAGTTCCAAGTCTAATACCCTAGGAATATGAGGAGCCAATGGGTCTGGGGTAAAAGAGACACTTTCTAACATGTCCATTTCATTTGTGCAGGAAGTCACATGGCTTGGAAATGTGAAAGTGTTCCCTTCCTGACACTACTGTTTACTAGAAGACAATTAGAAGTGAAACTACTGGATTGTAGAATATACGTCTTCAACTTTTCTAACCATTGCTAGATTACCTCCTGAATTAGTGTTATCAATCAAAACCTTCCCTAGTAGTATATTCAATTTACTATTTCTCCACATCCTCATCAAGAACCATCATTTTTGCCAACCAGATAGCTGTGACATGTCTCATTGTTGGCTAAATTTTTATTTTCCTGATTTCTAGCAAAATGGAGGATTTTTTAAAAATGTATTGGCTATTTGAACTTCCTCTTCTGTTAATTGCTTGTTCACATCCTGTGCCCATGTAGCTATTGAGTTGTGTTATTTAATGATTTTTAGGCATCATTATACATTCTGGAAGCTAATACTTTCTTATTTACATGCATTACGAATAACTTATCCCAGTCTGTACATTGACTCTAATCTTTTCACTCTTCTAATGGTTTCTGGTTATTGTCTAATTTTTAAAAAATATTTATTTAGTCAAAATATATCAATATTTTTGTACTGTTAAGTTTTTTTTCTAGCTTTTAAAATCTTTTCAGTTCCAAAGTCACATTTACTAGTATAGAACCTACATGTAATTTTGAAATTATGGTTTGCTTCTCACATTTAAATTTTAATTCCATTTGGAACTTACATTTAAACAATATTGTAAAGTTTTGATCATATTGGTTGATATTTTTACATAGATAACTGTGAGAAAAGAATTTGAGATCAAGACCCACAAAGAAAATGTAGTGTTTGAGCCCACTGAGACAAAGGATATTAAATGATAGCTAGGGGGTGGAGAAACGGGCTTTCAGTACACTGGAGAGATAGAGGCGAAACTATTGATATGGACAATGATTCTTTTCTCTCTCACTAGACAAAGGATTGACTTTGTTCTTGTTGAATATAATTGTATAAAAGCAATCTGATATTTTTGTGTGAATGTTCCTTAAACAGAAGCACTAGGTTGTTTATGAATTTCTCTGGACTAGCGATGTAAGCTAGAGTAGAACAGGGCAGTGACATGGTAAGAATTAGGCCATTTTTTGCTCTGAGAGTTATCTCTGGCAGGTATTCAGACTTTATGAATTTAGGGGACGTGGGAAATAAAAAAGCCATTCTGATTTATGCAACATCTGCTCTGGCTCTGTTTGGCTATTGCATTTCCATTAAGTTCTGGAGTTGTGCATAAATTAATTGATACTTATAGCCAGTTTGAGGGAGGGGGGTGTCTTCTCACAAGTCACAATTCACTAGATTGCTAAAATACTCAGTTATCCCACCACAATTTATAGACTAGTTTACTTTTTACTATTTGTGTGTAATGATACTTCTGTCATATACCAAATTTCCACATATGCATATGTTTGTTTGGGATTCCCTGTTGTATTTCCTGGGTTTATTTGTCTGCCCCTACAACAATAATTCCCTGTGATTAATTCCCATTTCTTTATAATAAATTCTATTATCTGCTATAATGAGTACCCACACATTATTTATTTTACTTACTTTATTTTTGGACACTAAAAACATCTCCCAAAAGATCCATGTCAATTTTAGAATTACTACATACTCTGAAAAAAAATATAATTGAAGATTGTGATTGTAATGTGATTGAATTCAGAGATCAAAGTAGGCAGAATTGACATTTTCTTATATTAATTTGTCTTATTCATGAACATGGCCTATTTCTCCATGGGACTTGATTTGAAATCAAGTGGGCCACTCAGATCTTCATTCAGAGAAAACCAGCACTGACTGTAGGACTGACTTCTGGTGTTCGGTTGAGCCTTCTGTAGGTCGTTATGGACCCTATGCTTTTATATATTAGGCTAAATGTGTGTAAGCATATGTATGCATTTATGTTCTACATACAGTATTTGAAGGAGTGGAAGTGCAAGTTATTAGGATATGTATATGTTCAAATGAAGTAAATGGTGCTTTACAGTTACTCAAAGTGATTTCACAAAACCCCCACCAATAGTAGATGAGTAATATAGCTCCTGCATAGCAATGCCATTACATGGTATTGTCATTCTTATGCATTTTAGCCATAATGATGGTATTTAATTGTGCTGAGTGTGTGTGTGTGTGTGTGTGTGTGTGTGTGTGTGTGTGTGTGTATTATATTCTAGTGTTTATTATTTTTAATATATTTCTATTGATTTCAAATAGAAAGGGAGAGGGAGAGAGAGATTAAAAACATCAATGATGGGAGAAACTCATTGATTGGCTGCCTCCTGTACTCCCCCTACTGGGGATTGAGCATGCAACCCAAGCATGTGCCCTGACCCAGAAGAGAACCAGTGACTTGGTTCTCTTGATTCCTGGGTCGAAGTTCAACCACTGAGCCACACCTGGCTGGGCTAGTCTATGAGTTTAAACACATGTATAACAACCACCATAATCAGGATAGAAAACTGTTTCATCACCCAAAAATCTCCCTCATAGTTACAACCTCCTTTCACTGCTAATTGCTGGTATCTACTGATCTGTTTTTTATCCCTATAATTTTCCCTTTTCCAAATGTCATATTAATGTAATAAAAAGGTGTATAATCTTTTGAAATTGACATTTTAACACAATATAATGTCTTTAGTTTCATCCATGTAATGACATGTATCAATAATTTGTTCTTTTTATAGTTGAGTGGTATTCTATTGTATGAATATGACACATTTTTATCTTTTAGACTGCTGATAGACATTTGGGTTATTTTTAGATTTAAAAAATAATGACTAGAACTGCTGTAAACATTTAAGAACACATTTTTATATATATGACTCTGAGTTTTTATTTCTGTAAGATAACTACCTAGCCATGGGATTGCTGAGTCCTATGATAGATACATGTTTAACTTTAGAAGAAATACCAAACTGTTTTCCAGAATGGCTGTACTATTTTCCTATTTGGAAACACTTGATACCTCATGCCTTGATTTTTTGATTTGCTACATCTGGAGCAGTACACCCTCTAGGGCTCTACAGGAGGAAAAACAAATTTCCCTCTCCCTTTCTGAGTTCTTGGTTGGGGCTCCTGTGATAAAATTATACTAATTAACAAGAGAGAAGCATACACATTTATTTAGTATAATTTTTATGTAACATGGGGGCCTTCATTAGGAAACAAAGGCTCAAAGAAACAGTTAAGCCTAAACATTTTTTTAATGCTAGGCTCTTTGATGAACAGTGAAAAGTTATGAAAAATGCTATAAGACAGTGATTTTCAATTGGTGTGCCTCAAGAGGCATGCTGGTGTGCCACAATAATTTTAAAAACGTGGGGATGGTGCCATATTGGGGAGTCAGTGATTTCTACTGCTCACAAGTTGGACACTCAGCAGTGGTTGTGACCAGATCAGCCTTGGTGGTTGGAATTCCATGTTGCTGAGTTTCTGCATAACCTCCATTCCTGCTACCATAGTCACCTTGGTCATGAGCCCATTGGACAATGGCAGGAGTGGCTGGAGAAGAAAGCCAAAGCGCACATTTTAGTTACCTCATTATGGTTTGCCAGAATATTCTTGGCTTCCAAGGAGAAGTCAGTATAATGTAAATCCATTTATCATGTGGGAATTGCATGTGGTTGCACACAGCAGTGACTTTAAATAATAATGACTTAGAAGAAGTACAAGTTTATCTTTCTCTTTCATAAAATTGTCTAAAAATATTCAGTGCAGCACTGCCATGAGGATTTCTAATCATCAGGAATATAGTGTCCTCCTCTTTTTTTACTATGCTATCCTTAGCAACTGCCTTTTATTCTCAAGGTTGACTCATAATCCAAGATGCCTGCTTCACTTCTAGTAATTTCATCAAATTAAAGGTTAAAAAGCAAGGAGAGGTAGAAAATGCAAAAGGAGCATTTGCCAGCTATTTCCATTTATAGGAGATTTTCTGAAATTTTCTCTCAACAACTTCACCTGTATCTCACTCAGCAGGTCTTAGTCATCTGGCCAAATCTAACAATACAACAGGATGGAAAATAGAATTTGTGGCTCAGTCTATTATCACCCCAAATAAAATTGAGGATTTTTAACTAAGGGAGAAAAGCAGAGTATATATTACATTAGCAACCAGCAGTCTGACACAGTACAGCCAGCTCATTTTCCATGCACCATCCTCCATTTGTGTTTCTAAGAATATAAGCTTTTATTTCTATGACAGAATTGAAATGCATGAAACTGTCTCGAACTCTGCCATGTCTAGTTGTTCAATGCATATCTAAAACCAGTAAAAAAAGCCTCCAAATGATATTTGTTAATATTTTCCCAAATGAAAGAGATAGCAAATAGAGTTTTTTCTTAGTTATTAGTAGTTTTATGCCATATATATATGATAAATGGCCAGATTATTATGCTATCTGAACACATAATAATCTGGCCACTCAGGGTATATCTTCTATAATAAAAATCTAATATGCAAATTGCCCCCTCAACCAGGAGTTTGACCAGCAGGCAGGCAGGCCAACTGCCCATGTCCCCTCCTCCCGACTAGGCTGGCTGGACCCCACCCATGCATGAACTGCACCTCTAATATATATATATATATATATATATATATATATATATATATATATATATATATATATCGAGTGGCCAAATTATTATGCATTCAGATCATAATAATCTGGCCACCATAATCAAATAATCTGGACAATAATCTGACACAAAAGAATCTAGTTTCTTCCCCAAGTGAGAATAATACAGTCTAAATACCAGCCACATCAATCAATGCTTTAAGGTGATAAAGTGAAGGGAGATCTTGATGTCACTCAGACTCAAATGATATAGAAGGTTCCGTGCTGAGCCTTTTCTTGGGCATATACCAAGACAAGCTGCTGTGAGGGGACTTTAAAACTACTAGTTCCAAATAGGAACATATACCTGTCACTCTCTGTTTACCTTTTACCTCTTTTTCATTTATTAACAATGATAAGCAAGCTGTGATGGAGTTGCTCTTTAAAGGTAATGATTCATTTCTTCATAGTGGTTTTCCTTTTTTAAAAATAAAGCCTGGGCTCTGAGCAAAAATCAGCATAATACCTGCATGGGTGCAGGGTAGTCATCAACTAAGTATAATTTGCAGATGATCATAGAGCCTATCACTACTTAAGAGTATTCACCACAAAAAAAGGGGGCTCAATTTGAGTCATTTCAAAGCTCTTTAAAATAGCCTCACTGAGAAGAAAATTATTTTAATTTAAGCTATTAGTCATTTCTACATGAATCAGATACTTTATGTTTAAGACCTAAATGACAAAGTTAGTCTCAGGCTATAGGGGTTTTAAATTGGGTGGTAGGGTGGGCATTGTATAGAGAACAGGCAAGAAAAGGGTACAGAGGGTTTTTATAGGAAAAAGAGAAGAGTAGAAAGGACAGAGTTGGATTAGATGCTGCATGGGAAGGGCAAGGAGCCACAGTGTTTTAAGAAGTTAGACATAGGTGTTAGGATACTGAATATTCAGAGGGAAATAAAAGATAACTCAATTAAAGAAAAAGAAGTGAGAGAAATGAATCATAAAGTTCTTCCTAATAACTGAATCACCTTGATTCCTATATTTCTCACTCACCATAGATAGTATCTATTAGCAAATCTCATAATCTCTATTTTATTTTTAAAAATTTTTATTGACTTTATTGGGGTGACACTGTTAATAAAACTAAATAGGTTTCAGGTATACAATTCTATAATACAGCATCTGTATATTGTATTGTGTATTCATCACCCCAAGTCAATTCTCTTTCATCACCATTTATCCCCCTTTAACCCACTTTTACTTCCCTTTCCTTTCCCATACTGTTTTCTGTGTCTATGACTTTTTGTTTTGTGGTGTGTGTGTGTGTGTGTGTGTGTGTGTGTGTGTGTGTGTGTGTTTGCTTAATCCCTTCTAAAGTATAACAATCTCTATTTTAAAATATACCCAGAATCCAACTACTTCTCCTTATTTCCACAACTACCAGCCACCCATTTCTCTAGGATTATTGCAATAGCTTCATCAGTATCCTTGTTTCCACCACTGTCCTCACAAAGCAAACAGAAAAACCCTTTTAAAAATAAAAGCCAATATACTGAAGGCCAAGAGACCTATGAAAACATGCTCATCCAAGAGATGCAAATCAAAGCAACAATGTGGTACCATCTCACACCTGTCAGAATAGCAATCATCAACAAATCAACAAATGACAAGTGTTGGCTAGGATGCAGAGAAAAAGGAACCCTAGGTGCACTGCTGGTGGGAATGCAGACTGGTGCAACCACTGTGGAGAAGAGTATGGAAATTCCTCAAAAAACTAAAAATGGAACTCTCATTTGACTCAATAATCCCACTTCTAGGAATATAAACCAAGAAATCAGAAACATCAATCAGAAAGGATATATGCACCCCTATGTTCATGGCAGCACAATTAACAACAGCTAAGATTTGGAAACAGCCTAAGTGCCCATCAGCAGATAGGTGAATTAGAAAACTGTGGTACATCTACACAATGGAATACTACACTGCTGTAAAAAGGAAGGGACTCTTACCATTTGCAACAACATGGATGGACCTGGAGAACATTGTGCTAAGCAAAATAAGCCAGTCAGAGAAAGATAAATATCACATGATCTCACTCATTTGTGGAATATAATGAACAACATCTACACTAATATAAGATATAGATTCAAATTGACTGTCACTTTGAAACACCCACCAGCCAATCAGGTGTGTGTATGCAAATTAACCCATCAAAGACGCCAGGTTACTTTGCATAAGCAGGCACCAAGCAGCAGCCAGGGGTGGGGTAGCCACTTGTGTGCACGCTGGCACTAAGCAGCCTGTGTCCCGGGGACAAGTGTCCTCAGGAACCAGGCCACTCTGAGCCTGTAGGCCTGGAGCGACCATGGTCCTGGAATGAGCCCCAGCCACTCCAGGCCTACACACCAGGCCTAAGCTGACAGACGCCAAGTGGCCGGGAGCAGGGCGGAAACATCCACAGGACCCAGGCACTCTGAGCTGGCTCACATGCAAGCAGCCAGGGGCAGGGTGAGAGTATCCCCCGCAGTGAGAGAGCAGACTGAAGACTGTGGGGGACTGCTTGCCCCACAGCAAGGGGCAAGCAGTCCTCCACAGGGCCCCCACAGAGAGCAGATACCAGAGCCCTGCTTGCCCCTGTGGCGGTGAGCTAGAGAGCAGACAGCAGGGCCCTGTTTTCCCCTGGCCCCGGCAGCAAAAGACAATCAGGCCCCCACAGAGAGCAGACACTAGGGCCTGTGGTGGCCTCAAGCAGGCAGGTCTGCAGAGAGCAGAGAACCACAGGGAGCAGGCCTAAGCCATTAGTAGGACATCCTCTGAGGGCTCCCAGATTGGAGAGGGTGCTGGTTGGGCTGAAGAATCCACCCCCCTCATGCACGAATATTGTGTACCAGGCCCCTAGTAAACTGATAAACTAAAAATAGATCCAGAGATAGAAAAGCATCAAACAGACCATCAAACCTCAGAAGGAAGGCAGGGGAGAGTGGGGGAGAGGATAAAGGTCAACCAAAGCACTTGCATGCATGCATATAAGCATAAGCAATGGACACAGACACCAGGTGGTGAGGGCATGTGCTGGGAGGGGGAGGGTGATAGGGGGAAAAGGAGTCATATGTAATACCTTAATCAATAAAGAATAAAAATAAATAAAATAAAAACCATATTATACCACTCTGTTTAAAATTTTCTAGTTTTCTTTTATCTCGCAGAAAAGAAATTCTAACATGGTCTCTGAGACTAGCCCCTGGATGTCTCTTAGTTTTCTCTCCAAACTCTGTTTACGTGGCCCATTCCACTCCAGGCATTCTGAGCTCCTTACTGGACATCTAATGTACCAACAGCGCCAATTTTCTGGGCCTTTACCATTATTATTTCCTCGCCCTAGAATGGCCCTTCTCTAGAAAGCTTCATTTACTTACTTCCTCCCTGGATCCAGATCTCTGTTTATAGATCATCTTTTTTTTAACGGATTTTCCCTGAATACCCCATCTAAAAAGTCACTAGCACCCTAACTTAAAGCAGTCCATCTTTTTACCCTACTACTGGTATATTTTCCCTCATAGCACTTACCACAACTAAACATACACATGTGTTTGATTCATTTCCTACATTCTCACTGGGAGGTGTGCTACTGGAGAGCTGATACTTGGTCTGGTTTTTTTTGTCTGTTATATAGAGAGCACCTCAGCCTGACACATAACAGAGGTTCCATAAATGCTTGTTGAATAACTATGTGAATTGCATGAGGCCTCAGCGAGGTTCTAGGAATTCTTAGAGAGACATTCTTGCTGCAAATGGAATAAATGCTCAGCGTCTTCTGCCATCAGAAGCTGAGCCTTTGTTCTCACATGAGAGTTCACGCTGCTCTGTTATTCTGAGATAAACATCTCTATGGCACATTAAATGCTGGTTATCATAGATCACTTGACAAAATATTTCTATCTAGTTACCTATAATCTTCCTGGGATAATGATCAAATTGTTCTGGTTAACATTAAATCTATCTTTCTGTTAAATGTGTTGCTTTGGTTTTTATTATTTTGAATATACAAGGGGTCATACATTTGTGCCAGACAAATCCCTTTTTGATCTCATTAGTAAAGAAAAACAATTTGTGTTCATTCATGGCATACCATTAATTTGTGGAGTTTTGAAGTTTCCTATATATTTAATATGATTTTGATCCATTTAGGCTCATCATTTCTTTTGTAGTCAGTCTTTGTAACTGCAAATTCTCCCAGCTGGGATGATATTTTCATTTGAGAATGGGCTTATTTTAAATCCTACTTTGAAGAAACTATCTTGTAATGGCTTTGTAATATGTCAGTTTGCCTAGGCTGCACTATCTTTGTCAGAATTCATCGTTCCTTTTTCCAGTTAAGGTCAGCTCCAAGAGAGTGTTAGATTTGGAGGCTGGAATGGAAGTAGTGGCCATTTTGTAGCTCACACAGGTTGCTGGTTTACCTCATTGTTGTGAAGCAGCAGCTGAGCCTGCAAGTTCTCCATCTTCCCCTGATCCTCCCTCAGCTTCTGTGATTCCTAGGCCAACAGTGTGTTTGTAGTTCTGTGACAAAGAGCTCCGCCTATGCTGAATACACTCATCACCCAGGATAGTGGCCTAAAGAACTGACACAGATTTTAGCCTTTCCTTGTGGGATTCCAGTCTGCTTGGGATCTTCCATTCCTGACTGTCTTCCCTGTGGACCTGACCCCCTAGCATTATATGGGGAGAAAACAACCTTGCCAAGATTACTTCACCTGCTCTCATAATCACACAGGGTCAATTCCATGCAACAAATCTCTTTAAATAGATCCAGATATAAACATAAGTATAGATATAGAAATAGATTATATAGGTGGAGATACCAGTGGTACTTAACTTGGGCCAAAGACATTGTTGGTTATTATAACTGGTGGGGGAGGAGGATTAAAGAATTTATGCTACCCGGCATCTACTGAGTCAAGGTCATGGGTGCTGCTAAATAAACTGTGGTGTACAGGACAATCTTCCCCGCCCCCAACAAAGAATTATTCATTCCAAAATGGCAATAATGCCACTACTGAGAAACTCTGATATAAATATAAATATAGATTCTAGTTGTTCTGCTTCTCCAATTAAACTCTAACCAATACAGATTTTGCAATAGAGTGATCCCAGAGGAATAGAATCTTAAGAACCAGTTCTTTAAATTGGCTTCCAGTCTACTGGAAGTGGTAAAGATGGTACTAGTCGTCAATGGCATGATCTACATAAAATATCACCATTGGATACTCCTTATTAAATACTTATAAAAGGTAAGGTTCTAGATGACCATATATTTGATGCCTTTGAACATTTTAGTGAAACTAAGGAGTACAATGAAATTGGATAGTTGCTCTTAACTGTGCTGCAGAAAGTAGAAAAATGATGAGCTCGTGGATTTGAATTCTCTGCTTCTCTGCTCAGTGTCCTTGTAAAGGATCTGATAGTTTCTATGGCTGGCCTGAAAAAAATCTGTATCTTCTGTAGTCATGGGGTCAAGATTTCTGAAAACTAAACCCAGCATCTCTCTCTGCCAAGGGCCAAATAATTCACACTAAACTCTTAATGTTGAGGCATCTCTAGTAATAAAGTGAAGGCATTGGCTGAGAAGTGGGATCCTGAAAAACTGGCATGGGGATATGTCAATCTGGGGATTTAGAAGTTCTGCTGAGCCTTCTTTGTCAGTAGAAGCAGCTCCTCAACCCTGCCTGAGATGGTTAAGGCTTCCTTGTTGGAAGAACTTTTAATGGCCTATCCTGAGGCAGTTGCCTTGTAAGGCACCACTGATCCCCTTCAGGACCTATCCCCACCACTCCTCTTTGCTTCTACACTCAAAGCTGGAGTTAAGTCCCAGCAGGCCCCAAAGGGTAAAGTACAGAGTATGACAGATGAGGATGTGCTACACACACCAAAAGAACTGCATGATTTTTGTCAATTTATATAGTCAGAAACCTGAGGAATATGTATGTGAATCAATCTTAAAGATAAGGTGTCAAGGTGGAAGGAACATAAAGTTTAATCAGACCAAATTTATTGATATGGGCCTATATTAGTCAGTTTGACCTTCCAAAATACTATAGACTGCCGAAACAACCCAGAAATGTATTTTCTCACAGTTCTGGAAGGCTGAAGTTCAAGATCAGGTGTCAGCATGTTTGATTTCTGGTGAGACATCTCTCCCTTCTTTGCAGATATCTACCTTCTTGCTGTGCCCTCATGCTGCATTTTGTCTATGCACATACAGAAAGAGAGAGAGAACTCTCTAGTGTCTCTTCATTTTCTTGCAGAGATCCCAATACTAACAGATTAAGAGCCCATCCTTATGATATCACTTAATTTTGTCTTTTTAGAGGGGATTATAACTTCAACATATTCAGGGGACATAATTCAGTCCATATTTGGGCCTCATTTAGCAAAACTTCCATATTTATATTTTAGCTTGAGAGGTTTGAAATGGCTTTAACATTTTACTTGGCTGTTTGGATGAAACACGCACCTGAAGGTGATCCAAAGTAAATGAAATTGAAATGCCAGAAGTTCTTTGGTATATTATAAAGGAAGGTATCTAAATGCTTAGGGATATTAAAATGTCAAAATGGCTTTATCATATAACATCTTCAGCACCCTGAGATGGTTCTGAGGACATTCCTTCTACCCTGGCTGTGAGAAATAAATCTGTAGGGGGATGGTCCCCAGCATCCTTGATAAGCTTTGTGCTGGTTATTTAGTATAGATGAGAAATGAGAGTTGAAACTGCTACATATAAGTGAAATAGTTAAATACATGAGAATTATGAAATCCTGGAATGATAAGGTCCAAGTAGCAGTATTTAATTGTTGTTGTGAGTTGAATTGTGTCCCCTAAAATAATATGTTGAAGTTCCAACTCCTAGTACTTGCACCTGCCCCAGCAACGGAAGGGCCTTCCTCCTCCTTCTCCTAGCCTGCTTCTTCTGGGGGAGGGTCTGGGTGGAGCTTCATGCCTTCCCTTGGCAGAGCCCCCTCCCACCCTGAGGGAAGCTCTCCGCAGTCTCCCTCCTGAGCCCCTGTGAGGTATGTGGGGAAGAGTGTATCAGTGACCTTGCAGCACCCAGGGTCCCTCTCCTATCCATACTGCTGGCCCTCACTCAGCCTTTGTGGATTTGTTTAAAGCAGCAACATAGTGCTTCCCACCTGTTGACACTTATATATACCCAGAGCAGGGATAAAGCCCATAAGCTTAGCATATCGGATGCTGCACTAACCAACTGAGCTACTCAGCCAGAGCAAGGAATATATTTCAGCAAATAATTGGGTAAGTGTACAAAGGTGTGTCTACAAGGAGAGCCATGGTGTCTTGATAATGTCCTAAAAGAGTGGAGTGCCATGACGGCACAGTCAAGGGTTTGGAGAGACTGGGGGAGGGCTGGCAATGGATGAAGATAAGACAGACAAAGAGAATAAGCTGGGTCTATCAGGGGTGGGCAAACTTTTTTACTTGAGGGCCACAATGGGTTCTTAAACTGGACCAGAGGGCCGGAACAAAAGCAACCTGACCATGCTGGCACTCTCATCTTGGGCTGCTGATGAAGGAGTGGAGGGGAGAGCAAGAGAACCCTCTGCTCTTTCGGCTCCTTGGGCTGGATAGAACAGCCAAATGGGCTAGATTCGGCCCGAGGGCCGTAGTTTGCCCACAGCTGGGTTGGATCTCCTGTGCCTGGCTGAGGCCATAGAACAGATCCAGATTGCAAAGCTGATGCTTTATTTATAGTCAGGGGCAAACAAGGTAATTTACAATGTTCTTGGAATTTC
>OZ004710.1:106648366-106654866 GCA_963924515.1 Vespertilio murinus
GGGTTAGGGTTAGGGTTAGGGTTAGGGTTAGGGTTAGGGTTAGGGTTAGGGTTAGGGTTAGGGTTAGGGTTAGGGTTAGGGTTAGGGTTAGGGTTAGGGTTAGGGTTAGGGTTAGGGTTAGGGTTAGGGTTAGGGTTAGGGTTAGGGTTAGGGTTAGGGTTAGGGTTAGGGTTAGGGTTAGGGTTAGGGTTAGGGTTAGGGTTAGGGTTAGGGTTAGGGTTAGGGTTAGGGTTAGGGTTAGGGTTAGGGTTAGGGTTAGGGTTAGGGTTAGGGTTAGGGTTAGGGTTAGGGTTAGGGTTAGGGTTAGGGTTAGGGTTAGGGTTAGGGTTAGGGTTAGGGTTAGGGTTAGGGTTAGGGTTAGGGTTAGGGTTAGGGTTAGGGTTAGGGTTAGGGTTAGGGTTAGGGTTAGGGTTAGGGTTAGGGTTAGGGTTAGGGTTAGGGTTAGGGTTAGGGTTAGGGTTAGGGTTAGGGTTGGGTTAGGGTTAGGGTTAGGGTTAGGGTTAGGGTTAGGGTTAGGGTTAGGGTTAGGGTTAGGGTTAGGGTTAGGGTTAGGGTTAGGGTTAGGGTTAGGGTTAGGGTTAGGGTTAGGGTTAGGGTTAGGGTTAGGGTTAGGGTTAGGGTTAGGGTTAGGGTTAGGGTTAGGGTTAGGGTTAGGGTTAGGGTTAGGGTTAGGGTTAGGGTTAGGGTTAGGGTTAGGGTTAGGGTTAGGGTTAGGGTTAGGGTTAGGGTTAGGGTTAGGGTTAGGGTTAGGGTTAGGGTTAGGGTTAGGGTTAGGGTTAGGGTTAGGGTTAGGGTTAGGGTTAGGGTTAGGGTTAGGGTTAGGGTTAGGGTTAGGGTTAGGGTTAGGGTTAGGGTTAGGGTTAGGGTTAGGGTTAGGGTTAGGGTTAGGGTTAGGGTTAGGGTTAGGGTTAGGGTTAGGGTTAGGGTTAGGGTTAGGGTTAGGGTTAGGGTTAGGGTTAGGGTTAGGGTTAGGGTTAGGGTTAGGGTTAGGGTTAGGGTTAGGGTTAGGGTTAGGGTTAGGGTTAGGGTTAGGGTTAGGGTTAGGGTTAGGGTTAGGGTTAGGGTTAGGGTTAGGGTTAGGGTTAGGGTTAGGGTTAGGGTTAGGGTTAGGGTTAGGGTTAGGGTTAGGGTTAGGGTTAGGGTTAGGGTTAGGGTTAGGGTTAGGGTTAGGGTTAGGGTTAGGGTTAGGGTTAGGGTTAGGGTTAGGGTTAGGGTTAGGGTTAGGGTTAGGGTTAGGGTTAGGGTTAGGGTTAGGGTTAGGGTTAGGGTTAGGGTTAGGGTTAGGGTTAGGGTTAGGGTTAGGGTTAGGGTTAGGGTTAGGGTTAGGGTTAGGGTTAGGGTTAGGGTTAGGGTTAGGGTTAGGGTTAGGGTTAGGGTTAGGGTTAGGGTTAGGGTTAGGGTTAGGGTTAGGGTTAGGGTTAGGGTTAGGGTTAGGGTTAGGGTTAGGGTTAGGGTTAGGGTTAGGGTTAGGGTTAGGGTTAGGGTTAGGGTTAGGGTTAGGGTTAGGGTTAGGGTTAGGGTTAGGGTTAGGGTTAGGGTTAGGGTTAGGGTTAGGGTTAGGGTTAGGGTTAGGGTTAGGGTTAGGGTTAGGGTTAGGGTTAGGGTTAGGGTTAGGGTTAGGGTTAGGGTTAGGGTTAGGGTTAGGGTTAGGGTTAGGGTTAGGGTTAGGGTTAGGGTTAGGGTTAGGGTTAGGGTTAGGGTTAGGGTTAGGGTTAGGGTTAGGGTTAGGGTTAGGGTTAGGGTTAGGGTTAGGGTTAGGGTTAGGGTTAGGGTTAGGGTTAGGGTTAGGGTTAGGGTTAGGGTTAGGGTTAGGGTTAGGGTTAGGGTTAGGGTTAGGGTTAGGGTTAGGGTTAGGGTTAGGGTTAGGGTTAGGGTTAGGGTTAGGGTTAGGGTTAGGGTTAGGGTTAGGGTTAGGGTTAGGGTTAGGGTTAGGGTTAGGGTTAGGGTTAGGGTTAGGGTTAGGGTTAGGGTTAGGGTTAGGGTTAGGGTTAGGGTTAGGGTTAGGGTTAGGGTTAGGGTTAGGGTTAGGGTTAGGGTTAGGGTTAGGGTTAGGGTTAGGGTTAGGGTTAGGGTTAGGGTTAGGGTTAGGGTTAGGGTTAGGGTTAGGGTTAGGGTTAGGGTTAGGGTTAGGGTTAGGGTTAGGGTTAGGGTTAGGGTTAGGGTTAGGGTTAGGGTTAGGGTTAGGGTTAGGGTTAGGGTTAGGGTTAGGGTTAGGGTTAGGGTTAGGGTTAGGGTTAGGGTTAGGGTTAGGGTTAGGGTTAGGGTTAGGGTTAGGGTTAGGGTTAGGGTTAGGGTTAGGGTTAGGGTTAGGGTTAGGGTTAGGGTTAGGGTTAGGGTTAGGGTTAGGGTTAGGGTTAGGGTTAGGGTTAGGGTTAGGGTTAGGGTTAGGGTTAGGGTTAGGGTTAGGGTTAGGGTTAGGGTTAGGGTTAGGGTTAGGGTTAGGGTTAGGGTTAGGGTTAGGGTTAGGGTTAGGGTTAGGGTTAGGGTTAGGGTTAGGGTTAGGGTTAGGGTTAGGGTTAGGGTTAGGGTTAGGGTTAGGGTTAGGGTTAGGGTTAGGGTTAGGGTTAGGGTTAGGGTTAGGGTTAGGGTTAGGGTTAGGGTTAGGGTTAGGGTTAGGGTTAGGGTTAGGGTTAGGGTTAGGGTTAGGGTTAGGGTTAGGGTTAGGGTTAGGGTTAGGGTTAGGGTTAGGGTTAGGGTTAGGGTTAGGGTTAGGGTTAGGGTTAGGGTTAGGGTTAGGGTTAGGGTTAGGGTTAGGGTTAGGGTTAGGGTTAGGGTTAGGGTTAGGGTTAGGGTTAGGGTTAGGGTTAGGGTTAGGGTTAGGGTTAGGGTTAGGGTTAGGGTTAGGGTTAGGGTTAGGGTTAGGGTTAGGGTTAGGGTTAGGGTTAGGGTTAGGGTTAGGGTTAGGGTTAGGGTTAGGGTTAGGGTTAGGGTTAGGGTTAGGGTTAGGGTTAGGGTTAGGGTTAGGGTTAGGGTTAGGGTTAGGGTTAGGGTTAGGGTTAGGGTTAGGGTTAGGGTTAGGGTTAGGGTTAGGGTTAGGGTTAGGGTTAGGGTTAGGGTTAGGGTTAGGGTTAGGGTTAGGGTTAGGGTTAGGGTTAGGGTTAGGGTTAGGGTTAGGGTTAGGGTTAGGGTTAGGGTTAGGGTTAGGGTTAGGGTTAGGGTTAGGGTTAGGGTTAGGGTTAGGGTTAGGGTTAGGGTTAGGGTTAGGGTTAGGGTTAGGGTTAGGGTTAGGGTTAGGGTTAGGGTTAGGGTTAGGGTTAGGGTTAGGGTTAGGGTTAGGGTTAGGGTTAGGGTTAGGGTTAGGGTTAGGGTTAGGGTTAGGGTTAGGGTTAGGGTTAGGGTTAGGGTTAGGGTTAGGGTTAGGTTAGGGTTAGGGTTAGGGTTAGGGTTAGGGTTAGGGTTAGGGTTAGGGTTAGGGTTAGGGTTAGGGTAGGGTTAGGGTTAGGGTTAGGGTTAGGGTTAGGGTTAGGGTTAGGGTTAGGGTTAGGGTTAGGGTTAGGGTTAGGGTTAGGGTTAGGGTTAGGGTTAGGGTTAGGGTTAGGGTTAGGGTTAGGGTTAGGGTTAGGGTTAGGGTTAGGGTTAGGGTTAGGGTTAGGGTTAGGGTTAGGGTTAGGGTTAGGGTTAGGGTTAGGGTTAGGGTTAGGGTTAGGGTTAGGGTTAGGGTTAGGGTTAGGGTTAGGGTTAGGGTTAGGGTTAGGGTTAGGGTTAGGGTTAGGGTTAGGGTTAGGGTTAGGGTTAGGGTTAGGGTTAGGGTTAGGGTTAGGGTTAGGGTTAGGGTTAGGGTTAGGGTTAGGGTTAGGGTTAGGGTTAGGGTTAGGGTTAGGGTTAGGGTTAGGGTTAGGGTTAGGGTTAGGGTTAGGGTTAGGGTTAGGGTTAGGGTTAGGGTTAGGGTTAGGGTTAGGGTTAGGGTTAGGGTTAGGGTTAGGGTTAGGGTTAGGGTTAGGGTTAGGGTTAGGGTTAGGGTTAGGGTTAGGGTTAGGGTTAGGGTTAGGGTTAGGGTTAGGGTTAGGGTTAGGGTTAGGGTTAGGGTTAGGGTTAGGGTTAGGGTTAGGGTTAGGGTTAGGGTTAGGGTTAGGGTTAGGGTTAGGGTTAGGGTTAGGGTTAGGGTTAGGGTTAGGGTTAGGGTTAGGGTTAGGGTTAGGGTTAGGGTTAGGGTTAGGGTTAGGGTTAGGGTTAGGGTTAGGGTTAGGGTTAGGGTTAGGGTTAGGGTTAGGGTTAGGGTTAGGGTTAGGGTTAGGGTTAGGGTTAGGGTTAGGGTTAGGGTTAGGGTTAGGGTTAGGGTTAGGGTTAGGGTTAGGGTTAGGGTTAGGGTTAGGGTTAGGGTTAGGGTTAGGGTTAGGGTTAGGGTTAGGGTTAGGGTTAGGGTTAGGGTTAGGGTTAGGGTTAGGGTTAGGGTTAGGGTTAGGGTTAGGGTTAGGGTTAGGGTTAGGGTTAGGGTTAGGGTTAGGGTTAGGGTTAGGGTTAGGGTTAGGGTTAGGGTTAGGGTTAGGGTTAGGGTTAGGGTTAGGGTTAGGGTTAGGGTTAGGGTTAGGGTTAGGGTTAGGGTTAGGGTTAGGGTTAGGGTTAGGGTTAGGGTTAGGGTTAGGGTTAGGGTTAGGGTTAGGGTTAGGGTTAGGGTTAGGGTTAGGGTTAGGGTTAGGGTTAGGGTTAGGGTTAGGGTTAGGGTTAGGGTTAGGGTTAGGGTTAGGGTTAGGGTTAGGGTTAGGGTTAGGGTTAGGGTTAGGGTTAGGGTTAGGGTTAGGGTTAGGGTTAGGGTTAGGGTTAGGGTTAGGGTTAGGGTTAGGGTTAGGGTTAGGGTTAGGGTTAGGGTTAGGGTTAGGGTTAGGGTTAGGGTTAGGGTTAGGGTTAGGGTTAGGGTTAGGGTTAGGGTTAGGGTTAGGGTTAGGGTTAGGGTTAGGGTTAGGGTTAGGGTTAGGGTTAGGGTTAGGGTTAGGGTTAGGGTTAGGGTTAGGGTTAGGGTTAGGGTTAGGGTTAGGGTTAGGGTTAGGGTTAGGGTTAGGGTTAGGGTTAGGGTTAGGGTTAGGGTTAGGGTTAGGGTTAGGGTTAGGGTTAGGGTTAGGGTTAGGGTTAGGGTTAGGGTTAGGGTTAGGGTTAGGGTTAGGGTTAGGGTTAGGGTTAGGGTTAGGGTTAGGGTTAGGGTTAGGGTTAGGGTTAGGGTTAGGGTTAGGGTTAGGGTTAGGGTTAGGTTAGGGTTAGGGTTAGGGTTAGGGTTAGGGTTAGGGTTAGGGTTAGGGTTAGGGTTAGGGTTAGGGTTAGGGTTAGGGTTAGGGTTAGGGTTAGGGTTAGGGTTAGGGTTAGGGTTAGGGTTAGGGTTAGGGTTAGGGTTAGGGTTAGGGTTAGGGTTAGGGTTAGGGTTAGGGTTAGGGTTAGGGTTAGGGTTAGGGTTAGGGTTAGGGTTAGGGTTAGGGTTAGGGTTAGGGTTAGGGTTAGGGTTAGGGTTAGGGTTAGGGTTAGGGTTAGGGTTAGGGTTAGGGTTAGGGTTAGGGTTAGGGTTAGGGTTAGGGTTAGGGTTAGGGTTAGGGTTAGGGTTAGGGTTAGGGTTAGGGTTAGGGTTAGGGTTAGGGTTAGGGTTAGGGTTAGGGTTAGGGTTAGGGTTAGGGTTAGGGTTAGGGTTAGGGTTAGGGTTAGGGTTAGGGTTAGGGTTAGGGTTAGGGTTAGGGTTAGGGTTAGGGTTAGGGTTAGGGTTAGGGTTAGGGTTAGGGTTAGGGTTAGGGTTAGGGTTAGGGTTAGGGTTAGGGTTAGGGTTAGGGTTAGGGTTAGGGTTAGGGTTAGGGTTAGGGTTAGGGTTAGGGTTAGGGTTAGGGTTAGGGTTAGGGTTAGGGTTAGGGTTAGGGTTAGGGTTAGGGTTAGGGTTAGGGTTAGGGTTAGGGTTAGGGTTAGGGTTAGGGTTAGGGTTAGGGTTAGGGTTAGGGTTAGGGTTAGGGTTAGGGTTAGGGTTAGGGTTAGGGTTAGGGTTAGGGTTAGGGTTAGGGTTAGGGTTAGGTTAGGGTTAGGGTTAGGGTTAGGGTTAGGGTTAGGGTTAGGGTTAGGGTTAGGGTTAGGGTTAGGGTTAGGGTTAGGGTTAGGGTTAGGGTTAGGGTTAGGGTTAGGGTTAGGGTTAGGGTTAGGGTTAGGGTTAGGGTTAGGGTTAGGGTTAGGGTTAGGGTTAGGGTTAGGGTTAGGGTTAGGGTTAGGGTTAGGGTTAGGGTTAGGGTTAGGGTTAGGGTTAGGGTTAGGGTTAGGGTTAGGGTTAGGGTTAGGGTTAGGGTTAGGGTTAGGGTTAGGGTTAGGGTTAGGGTTAGGGTTAGGGTTAGGGTTAGGGTTAGGGTTAGGGTTAGGGTTAGGGTTAGGGTTAGGGTTAGGGTTAGGGTTAGGGTTAGGGTTAGGGTTAGGGTTAGGGTTAGGGTTAGGGTTAGGGTTAGGGTTAGGGTTAGGGTTAGGGTTAGGGTTAGGGTTAGGGTTAGGGTTAGGGTTAGGGTTAGGGTTAGGGTTAGGGTTAGGGTTAGGGTTAGGGTTAGGGTTAG
>OZ004723.1:0-7500 GCA_963924515.1 Vespertilio murinus
TGAAATAAACAGCCTAAACCGGTTTGGCTCAGTGGATAGAGCGTCGGTCTGCGGACCGAAGGGTCCTGGGTTCGATTCCTGGTCAAGGGCATGGACCTTGGTGGCAGGCACGTCCCCAGTGGGGGGCGTGCAAGAGGCAGCTGATGGATGTTTCTCTCTCATCGATGTTTCTAATTCTCTGTTCCTCTCTTTAAAAAAAAAATCAATAAAAAAAAAAAAAATATATATATATATATATATATATATATATATAAATTAAATAAACACATAGATAGGTAAACAGGTAAATAAGTAAGCCTTATCGAAACCGGTTTGCCTCAGTGGTAGGGCGTCGGTCTGCGGACTGAAGGGTCCCGGGTTCGATTCCCCAGTCAAGGGCATGGACCTTGGTTGTGGGCACATCCCCGGTGGGGGGTGTGCAGGAGGCAGCTGATCGATGATTCTCTCTCATCAAAGTTTCTAACTCTCTTTTCCTCTCTCTTCCTCTCTTTAAAAAAAATCAGCCCAAACCGGTGTGGCTCAGTGGATAGAGCGTCGGTCTTCGGACTCAAGGGTCCCGGGTTTGATTCCCGGTCAAGAGCATGGACCTTGGTTGCGGGCACATCCCCAGGTGGGGGGCGTGCAGGAGGCAGCCGATGGATGATTCTCTCTCATCATCGACGCTTCTAACTCTCTATCCCTCTCCCTTCCTCTCTGTAAAAAAAATCAATAAAATATATATTTTTTTAAAAACTTAAACACGTAGATACCGTGTTTCCCCGAAAATAAGGCATCCTCCGAAAATAAGACCCACTTCGTGGGAAAAACAATACACCCCCCTGAAAATAAGACCTCGTGCATCTTTGGGAGCAAAAAAATTAATATGAGACACATAAAATTAATATGAAAAATTAATATGAGGTCTTATTTTGGGGGAAACAGGGTAGATAAACAGGTACATAAGTAAGTCTTACATGATCCCAGGCTAAGATGCAAATACCGTATTTGCCGGCGTATAAGACGATTTTTTGGCCCTGAAAAATACCGTATTTGCCGGCGTATAAGTCGATTTTTTTGGCCCTGAAAAATACGTACCGGTATTTGCCGGCGTCTAAGACGACCGGGCGTATAAGACGACCCCCTCACATTTCCACTCAAAAAATACAGAGTTTGTGATAGACTCGCCGTAGAAGACGACCCCCCACCTGGAGGCCTATTTTTCAGGGCCAAAAAGTCGTCTTAGAGGCCGGCAAATACGGTAGACCCGACGCAGCAAAGACCAGACGCCATGACGCGCGGTGACCACCAGGGGGCAGACGCTCCACGTGGGAGCCTGCCCCGCAGACAAGGCAAGCGCTGGCTGAGGCCTAAGCCCTCAGCCGGACGTCCCCCGAGGCCACCCAGACTGTGAGAGGGTGCAGGCCGGGCTGGGGGGCCCTCCTCCCTCCTCCCACCCCCCAACCCAGCGCCCGAATCTGGTGCCCCGGGCCCCTAGTGGGTCAATAAATGACAAATTTATTTGTGCAGCCTTCCCGGGCCCGTGGAATCGGAAACTGTGGCTGGTGCCGCTCGGAGGACAGACAGGAAGAAAGGGAAAACCCGCCCCCCAGTCTCAAGAGGCGAGACACCCCCCTCCAATCCCACACACACACACACACACACACACACTCACACACACTGGGCCTGCCAGGTCTTCCTTTGGAGGCTCGGTCTCTGCAGAATAAATACCCTCCATCATGCGACCGAGGGGGTATTTTCTCAGATTTAAGGGCGTGAGCCAAGCTCACGGCTTGTGGGTTGCAAAGAATATTTATGAGGCCCAGCGCATGGAACGGGAGGTAGGAAACAGTAAAATACAAATGCTGTGATTTAATTTTTAAAAAAAAAAAAAATATATATATATATATATATATATATATAGCCGAAACCGGTGTGGCTCAGTGGTAGAGCGTCGGTCTGCGGACGGAAGGGTCCCGGGTACGATTCCAGGTCGAGGGCATGGACTTTGGCTGCGGGCACATCCCCGGTAGGGGGTTGTGCAAGAGGCAGCTGGTCGATGTTTCTCTCTCATCGACGTTTCTAGCTCTCTATCTCTCTCCCTTCCTCTCTATAAAATATCAATAAAATATATTTAAAAATCTATCTATCTATCTATCTATCTATCTATCTATCTATCTATATCTATATCTATCTATCTATCTATATCTATATCTATATCTATCTATCTATCTATCTATATCTATATCTATATCTATATCTATATCTATCTATCTATCTATTTATCTATCTATATATTTCACTGATTTTTTTACAGAGAGGAAGGGAGAGGCACAGAGAGCTAGAAACATCGACGAGAGAGAAACATCGACCAGCTGCCTCCTGCACGCCCCCCACCTGGGGTTGTGCCCGCCACCCAGGTCCATGCCCTTGACCGGGAATCGAACCCGGGACCCTTTTATCCACAGGCCGACACTCTATCCACTGAGCCAAAACCAGTTAGGGTTCTTTTTTAAATTTATTTTATTTTATTTATTTATTTTTAATTTACTTTATTGATTTTTTTTGCAGAGAGGAAGGCAGAGGGAGAGTCAGAAACATCGATGAGAGAGAAGCATCCATCCGCTGCCTCCTGCACGCCCCCCCACCTGGGGATGTGCCCGCCACCCAGGTCCATGCCCTCGACCAGGAAATCGAACCCGGGACCCTTCCAGTCCGCAGGCCGGCGCGCTATCCACTGAGCCACACCGGCCAGGGCTCCCCACGTAACTTCTAATCGGTTGGGCCTTCCCGCAGCAAAATCCCGCAAGCTCTGTGAGCCACACTGTGTGTGTGTGTGTGTGTGTGTGTGTGTGTGTGTGTGTGAGTGTGTGAGTGTGTGTGAGTGTGTGTGTGTGTGTGTGTGTGAGTGTGTGAGTCTGTGTGTGTGAGTGTGTGTGTGTGTGAGTGTGTGTGTGTGAGTGTGTGTGAGTGTGTGTCTCTGTGTGTGTCTCTGTGTGTGTGTCTGTGTGTCTCTCTGTGTGTGTCTCTGTGTGTGTCTGTGTGTGTGTGAGTGTGTGTCTGTGTGTGTCTCTGTGTGTGTGAGTGTGTGTGTGTGAGTGTGAGTGTGTGTGTGTGTGAGTGTGTGTGTGAGTGTGTGTATGAGTGTGTGTGTGTGAGTCTGTGTGTGTGTGAGTGTGTGTGAGTGTGTGTGTGAGTGTGTGTATGAGTGTGTGTGTGTGAGTGTGTGTGTATGTGAGTGTGTGTGAGTGTGTGTGTGTGAGTGTGTGTGAGTGTGTGTGTGAGTGTGTGTCTCTGTGTGTGTGTGTCTGTGTGTCTCTGTGTGTGTGAGTGTGTGTGTGTGTGTCTCTGTGTGTGTGTGTCTGTGTGTCTCTGTGTGTGTGAGTGTGTGTGTGTGAGTGTGTGTGAGTGTGTGTGAGTGTGTGTGTGTGTGTGTGTGTGTGTGTGTGTCTCTGTGTGTCTGTGTGTGTCTGTGTGTGTCTGTGCGTGTCTCTGTGTGTGTGTGTGTCCGAGAAGCCAACGATGAGAAACCGTTACGTGTGAGTTCTGGAACTCTCCCAGGTGAGTATTTCTCGGTTTTTATGTTTTGTTGTGTTTTGTTTTTTGTCTTTGAATGTTCATCACGGAGTCGGTTTTATGTGTTTTTTTTTGTGTGTGTTTTCCTCCCCCTAACAGATGGATGGCAGAGAGGGGATCAATAGTTCTCTTGCCGCTCCCTTCGGAAATGTTTTCACGGGGAGTGGAAACAAGAGAAATCGAGGGCCATCCGTCACGGAGATGCCGCATCGCACACGTCTCGTGACGCCGAACCTTCGGACATACCCAGCCCCACAGGGACTGTCTAGGCCAGCCGTGGGCAAACTACGGCCCTCGGGGGGCCGGATCTGGCCCGTCCAGCTGGTCTACCCGGCCCCACGAGGAGCCGAGAGAGCGGAGGAGGGCTCTCTGGCTCTCCCCTCCGCGCCTTCGCCGGCCGCCCAAGAGGAGAGGCCAGCACGGTCAGGCTGCTCTGGCTCCGGCCCTCCCTCCGGTCCGTCCAGTGTGAGAACCCAGAGTGGCCCTCGAGTCAGAACGTTTGCCCACCCCTGGGCTAGATCTCTAGGGCATCATTCGGAATCCAGGTTAAACACACACACACACACACACACACACACACACACACACACACACACTGAGTGGCCGGATGGTGATGATCTCTGAGCACATAATAACCAGGTCACTCAGTGTAAATATAGATAGATTAGAGTGTGTGTGGATAGATAGATAGATGGTAGATAGATAGATAGATGATAGATAGATAGATAGATGATAGATTAGAGGCCCGGTGCATGAATCCGTGCCTGGGTGGGGTCCGGCCAGCCTGGCCAGGGGGATGGAGGGGACGTGGGCGGCCGGCCGGCCTGCCTGCTGGTCGAACTCCCGGTCGAGGGGACCATGTGCCTGTGAGCCTTTTATCCTACAGGACGGACACGGGGCAGCCGGACGGGGATGCGTTCAGAGATCATCATCCTCTGGCCATTCAGTGTATCTATCTATATCTATCTACTTTCATCTATCTATCTATCTATCTATCTATCTATCTATCTATCTGTCTACCTAGCTATCTACCTACCTACACTCTTATCCATCCACCCAATCCTCTCTCTGCCTGCCTGTCCATCCATGCATCCATGCCTGCATGCATCCAGCCAGCAATCACATATCCATCCATCCATCTACTCATTCTCTCGTCTATCTACCTTGCAGCCCATCCATCCATCTATCATCCCCAACCACATATGCATCTACCATCCATCTATCCATCCACCCACCAAACACATATCCATCCATCCACCCACCTATCTACCTCTCAGTCTATTTATCCATCCATGTATCCATCCATCCATCCATCCATCCATCCATCCATCCACCAACCACATATCCATCTATCCATGCATCCAGCAATCACATATCCATTCATCTACTCATTCACTCATCTATCTCCCTATCAGTACATCCAGCCATCTCCCAGCCACATATCCATCCAACTATCTACCCATCCATCTATCTGTCCAATTACATATCGATCTACACATGCACCCATCGACCCACCCATCCATCCACCAACCACATATCCATCCATCCACCTCTCATTCTACTCATCCATCCATATAACCATCCATCCATATATCCATCCATACACCAACCACATATCTATCCACCCATCCATCCATCTACACATCCATCTATCCACAAACCATATATCCATCCATCCATCCATCCACCCACCACCCACCTATACACCCATTCATTCATCTATCTGCCTGTCAGTCCATCCATCCATCCACCTATCCATCAAACACATATCCATCCATCATCCATCAATCCGCCCACCTATCCACCTCTCAGTCTATTTATCCATCCATGTATCCATCCATCCATCCATCCATCCATCCATCCATCATTCCACTAACCATATATCCTTCTATCCATGCATCCAGCAATCACATATCTATCCATCCATCTACTCATTGGTTCGGCTCATCCATCTACCTATCAGTATGTACATCCATCCATCTCCCAACCACATATCCATCCACCCATCCAACTATCTACCCATCCATCTATCTGTCCCCCAACTACATACTGATCTACACATGCATCCAAAGATCCATCCATTCATCCACATACCATATATCCATCCATCCATCCACCCACCTATCCACCTCTCAGTCTATTCACCCATCCACCTATCTATCCATCCATCCATCCATCCACCCACCACCCATCTATATACCCATTCATTCATCTATCTGCCTGTCAGTCCATCCATCCATCCACCTATCCATCAAACACATATCCATCCATTCATCAATACACCCACCTATCCACTTCTCAGTCTATTTATCCATCCATGTATCCTTCCATCCATCCATCATTCCACCAACCACATATCCTTCTATCCATGCATCCAACAATCACACATCCATCCATCCATCTACTCATTCACTCATCTATCTCCCTATCAGTACATTCATCTATCCATCTCCCAACCACATATCCATCCTCCCATCCAACTATCTACCCATCGATCTATCCTTCCCCCAACTACATACTGATCTACACATGCATCCAACCATCCATTCATCCACAAACCATATATCCATCCATCCATCAATCCACCCACCTATCCACCTCTCAGTCGATTCATCCATCCACCTATCTATCCATCCATCCATCCACCACCCACCTATACACCCATTCATTCATCTATCTGCCTGTCAGTCCATCCATCCATCCACCTATCCATCAAACACATATCCATCCATTCATCAATACACCCACCTATCCACTTCTCAGTCTATTTATCCATCCATGTATCCTTCCATCCATCATTCCACCAACCACATATCCATCTATCCATGCATCCATCAATCACATATCCATCCATCCATCTACTCATTCACTCATCTATCTCCCTATCAGTACATCTATCCATATCCCAACCACATATCCATCCTCCCATCCAACTATCTACCCATCCATCTATCCGTCCCCCAACCACATATCAATATACACATACATCCATCGACCCACCCATCCATCCACCAACCACATATCCATCCAGCCACCTCTCATTCTATTCATCCATCCATATAACCATCCATCCATATATCCATCCATATATCCATCCATCCATCCATCCATCCATCCATACACCAACCACATATCCATCCATACACCCATCCATCTATCTACATATCCCTCTATCCATCAACCAACCACATATCAATCTACACATGCATCCCTCCACCCATCCATTCATCCACAAACCATATATCCATCAACCCACCACCCACCTATCCACCCATTCATTCTTCTATCTGCCTGTCAGTCCATCCATCCATCCACCTATCCACCAACCACATATCCATCCATCCATCCACCCACCTATCTACCTCTCAGTCTATTCATCCATCCATCCACCCACCCACCTATCCACCCATTCATTCATCTATCTACCTGTCAGTCCATCCATCCATCCATCCATCCATCCATCCATCCATCCACAAACCACATATCCATTCATCCACCCACCCACCTATCTACCTCTCAGTCTATTCAACCATCCATCCATCCATCCATCCACCCACCACCCACCTATCCACCCATTCATTCATCTATCTATCTGTCAGTCCATCCATCCATCTATCCATCCACCAATCACATATCCATCCTTCTACCCACCTATCTATCTCTCAGTCTATTCATCCATCCATCCATTCATCCACCCAACCACCCACCTATCCACCCATTCATTATCCATCCATCCACCCATCACCTGCCTATTCACCCATTCATTCATCTATCCATCCACCCACCCACCCACCGATCCACCCATTCATCCATCCATCCACCACCACCCACCTATCCAGCCCATTCATTCATCTATCTACCTGTTAGTCCATCCATCCATCCATCCATCCATCCATCCATCCATTCACCAACCACATATCCATCCATCCACCCACCTATCTGCCTCTC
>OZ004723.1:12500-15000 GCA_963924515.1 Vespertilio murinus
GTGACCCTCACTGACCACCAGGGGGCAGATGCTCTGACCGGTAGCTATGACCCTCACTGACCACCAGGGGGCAGATGCTCTGATTATTAACTGACACACACTGACCACCAGGGGGCAGACGCTCTGACCGGTAACTGTGAGATGCACTGGCCACCAGGGGGCAAATGCTCTAACCAGTTGCTATGACCACACTGACCACCAGGGGGAAGATGCTTTGACCAGTAGCTATGACACACACTGACCACCAGGGGGCAGACATTCCAACTGACCCTCACTGACCACCAGGGGTCAGATGCTCTGATCAGTAACTATGGCCCTCACTGACCACCTGGGGGCAGACGCTCTGACCTATAGCTGTGACCCTCACTGACCACCAGGGGTCAGATGCTCTAACCTGTAGCTGTGACGCACACTGACCACCAGGGGCAGAAGCTCCGACCAGTAGCTGTGACCCTCACTGACCACCAGGGGGCAGACGCTCTGACCAGTAGCTGTGACCATCACTGACCACCAGGGGGCAGACGCTCTGATCAGTAGCTGTGACCCTCACTGACCACCAGGGGGCAGATGCTCTGACCAGTAGCTATGACACGCACTGACCACCAGGGGGCAGACGCTCCGACCGGTAGCTGTGACCCTCACTGACCACCAGGGGGCAGACGCTCCGACCGGTAGCTGTGACCCTCGCTGACCACCAGGGGGCAGACGCTCCGACCGGTAGCTGTGACCCTCACTGACCACCAGGGGGCAGACGCTCTGATTGGGACCTATGACACACTGACCACCAGGGGGAAGATGCTCTGATCATTAACTATGACGCACACTGACCACCGGGGGGGAGACGCTCCGATTGATAGCTATGACCCTCACTGACCACCAGGGGGGGAAACACTCTGATCAGTAGCTATTACCTTCACTGACCACCAGGGGGCAGATGCTTTGATCAATACCTATGACCCTCACTGACCACCAGGGGGCAGACGCTCTGACCAGTAGCTATGACCCTCACTGACCACCAGGGGGCAGATGCTCCAACTGGTAGCTATTACCCTCACTGACCACCAGGGGGCAGACATTCCAACCGGTAACTATGAGATGCACTGGCCACCAGGGGGCAAATGCTCTAACCAGTTGCTATGACCACACTGACCACCAGGGGAAAGACGCTCCGACCGGTAGCTGTGACCCTCACTGACCACCAGGGGGCAGACGCTCTGACCAGTAGCCGTGACCCTCACTGACCACCAGGGGGCAGATGCTCCGACCAGTAGCTATGACCCTCACTGACCACCAGGGGGCAGACACTCCAACCAGTAACTATGAGATTCACTGGCCACCAGGGGGCAAATGCTCTAACCAGTTGCTATGACCACACTGACCACCAGGGGGCAGACGTTCCAACTGGTAGCTGTTACCCACACTCACCACCAGGGGGCAGATGCTCTGACTGGTACCTATGACCCTCAATGGCCACCAGGGACAGATGCTCTGATCAGTAGCTATGACACACACTGACCACCAGGGGGCAGATGCTCTGACCTGTAGCTATGACAGACACTGACCACCAGGGGGAAGACGCTCTGACCGGCAGCTATGACCCTCACTGGCCACCAGGGGGCAGACCCTCTAATCAATACCTATGACACACACTGACCACCAGGGGGCAGACCTTCCAACTGGTAGCTGTGACCCTCACTGACCACCAAGGGGCAAATACTCTGATTGGTACCCACGAAGCTCACTGACCACCAGGGGGCAGACGCTCTGATCAGTACCTATGACACACACTGACCACCAGGGGGCAGATACTCCAATCGGTAGCTGTGACCCTCACTGACCACCAGGGGGCAGACACTCTGAGCAGTAGCTGTGACCCTCACTGACCACCAGGGGGCAGACGCTCGGCCAGTAGGTACCTATGACCCACACTGACCACCAGGGGGCAGACGCTCCGACTGGTAGCTATGACCCTCACTGACCACCAGGGGGCAGACGCTCTGACCAGTAGCTGTGACCCTCACTGACCACCAGGGGGCAGACGTTCTGATTGCTACCTATGACACACACTGACCACCAGGGGAAAGACGCTCTGACCGGTAGCTGTGACCCTCACTGACCACCAGGGGGCAGACGCTCCGACCTGTAGCTGTGACCCTCACTGACCACCAGGGGGCAGATGCTCTGACCGGTAGCTTTAACCCTCACTGACCACCACAGGGCAGACGCTCTGATCAATACCTATGACACACACTGACCACCAGGGGGCAGACGCTCTGACCTGTAGCTATGACACACACTGGCCACCAGGGGGCAGATGCTCAGACTGGTAGCTGTGACCCTCACTGACCACCAGGGGGCAGATGCTCTGACCGGTAGCTTTAACCCTCACTGACCACCACAGGGCAGACGCTCTGATCAATACCTATGACACACACTGACCACCAGGGGGAAGATGCTCTGATCAGTACCTATGACCCTCACTGACCACCAGGGGGCAGAT
>OZ004723.1:20000-27500 GCA_963924515.1 Vespertilio murinus
TGGGGGGGCGTGCAGGAGGCGGCTGGTCGATGCTTCTCTCTCATCATCGATGTTTCTCACTCTCTTCCACCCCATTGCTTCTTCTTTGAAATCAATTTTTAAAAAATGAGCTTTGTTGCCCTGGCAAGTGTGGCTCAGTGGACAGAGCATCAGCCTGCAGACGGAAGGGTCCCGGGTTCGATTCCCGGTCAAGGGCACAGGCCCAGGGTTGCGGGCTCCATCCCTAGGTGGGGGCATGCAGGAGGCAGCCGGTCCATGATTCTCTCTCCTCGTGGATGTTTCTCTCCCCCTCTCTCTCTCTCTCTCTCTCTCTCTCTCTCTCTCTCTCTCTCTCTTCCTCATTGAAATCAACAAAAAATAAATAAATGCGTTTTAAAATCAGAAGCACTCTGGGGCAATGGGCCTGTCTGGGCGGGAAATGCATTTTCTGCATCCCGTAGAGGTGAATAAATCTCACACGTCCACGGGAGGGAAAAAATAACTCTCAAAACTCAACGAGGGCGCACACGGCGTCCCTGGCGAGCCGTGTGGATTGGGAGAAAGCGTGTCTGGCTGCGTCTCACTCGTGGGACACAGGCCCACGCATCCACCTTGCCGCGTCTTCTTTCTTTTTTTGCTTTAAATATATTTTATTGATTTTTTTTTTTTACAGAGAGGAAAGGAGAGGGAGAGAGAGAGCCAAAAACATCCATGATGAGAGAGACACATCGGCCAGCCGCCTCCTGCACTCCCCCCACCGGGGATGTGCCCGCCACCGAGGC
The DNA here is from genome assembly GCA_963924515.1 of Vespertilio murinus. Classification (NCBI taxonomy): domain Eukaryota; kingdom Metazoa; phylum Chordata; class Mammalia; order Chiroptera; family Vespertilionidae; genus Vespertilio; species Vespertilio murinus. The sequence continues at coordinate 20,762 of OZ004723.1, forward strand.
CCACGCCCTTGACTGGGAATCGAACCCGGGACCCTTCCGTCTGCAGGCCGACGACGACGACGCTCTACCCACTGAGCCACACTGGTCTCGGCCCTCCTCCAAACGGCATGGAAAATTCCGCCCTGAATTCAGCCTACACGGCTAAAACGGGAATATGCAAATGGGCCGTGCCTCCGCGACGCCTGCCGGCCAATCAGGGGTGCGTATGCAAACGACCCCTGATGAAAATGCCGGATTCTCTTATGGTTTTTAAAAAAAATATACACCGTATTTGCCGGCGTATAAGACGACTTTTTGGCCCTGAAAAATAATCCTCCAAGTGGGGGGTCGTCTTCTACGGCGAGTGTATAACAAACTCTGTATTTTTTTAGTGGAAATGTTAGGGGGTCGTCTTATACGCCCGGTCGTCTTATACGCCAGCAAATACGTATTTTTCAGGGCCCAAAAAATCGTCTTATACGCCGGCAAATACGGTGTGTGTGTGTGTGTGTGTATATTATTGATATATATATATATATATATATATATATATATATATTTTTTTTTTTTATTGATTTTTTACAGAGCAGAAAGGAGAGGGACAGAGAGTCAGAAACGTCGATGAGAGAGAAACATCCACCAGCTGCCTCCTGCACACCCCCCACTGGGGATGTGCCTGCCACCCAGGCCCGTGCCCTCGACCGGGAATCGAACCCGAGACCCTTCTGTCCACGGGCCGACGCTCTGTCCACTGAGCCACACCGGTTTCGGCCCTTACTGCATTTTCATTCTTTGACCACTGTTCCACGCCTCGCCCACAATCCAGGCCTCCTCCTCCAAATCACCGTGTCCGAACCGCAGCAAACCTGGGGTCCCCCTCATCCTCGATGCATTCTCCTCCCTTCCACACGAGCCTCGAACCCTGGACCCAGGAATAGCTGCTTTGCAAAATTGTCTAAGACAGCGGGCACGTAAAGACCCGCAAAACCACAAAAAAACAAAACAAACACTACACAGAGGGAATCCTCAAAGCAGACCCCCAGAGAAACACACACACAGACACACACACACACACACACACACACACACACGATCCCAATGCCCCGTTGGAGGAAAATGAAGCGATCCCCAAATGAACAGGCCCTCCTCCGCCTGAAGGTCCAAGCAGGTCGCTGACCTCCGGCCCCCGGGAATCAGAAAAATGTCCCCCTAACTGTCCTCCCCTGCAGGCCTGGTCGCCCCCAACCAACTGCCCTCCCCTGCAGGCCTGGTCGCCCCTAACTGCCCTCCCCAGCAGGCCTGGTCACCCCCAACTGCCTCCCCTGCAGGCCTGGTCACCCCCCAACTGCCTTCCCCTGCAGGCCTGGTCGCCCCCAACTGCCCTCCCCTGCAGGCCTGGTCCCCCCCAACTGCCCTCCCCTGCAGGCCTGGTCCCCCCCAACTGCCCTCCCCTGCAGGCCTGGTCCCCCCCCAACTGCCCTCCCCTGCAGGCCTGGTCACCCCAACTGCCCTCCCCTGCAGGCCTGGTCTCCCCAAACTTCTCCCCTTTCTAATGCCATCCCCGAGACACGACCAGCAGGGAAGGCCAGACTGGCCACGTCCACGTCCACATCCACACAATCCCCCCGCCACGTGAGCTCACAATGCCCACGGCCACGGCCACGGGGAAGACCCAGGCTCCCCGTACCGAGGTGGAGGGTCCCCTCATCTGGGGGGGGGGGGGGACTCACCGAGCACGCCCAGGCGGTAGTTGAGGGTGACCACGATGACGTTGCCGTAGCTGGCCAGGATGCTGCCGTCGATGACGTTGCCGGTCCCCTCCATGTAGGAGCCGCCGTGGATGTACACCATCACCGGCTTCTTGCCGCCCTGGTCGTGGATGTCTGTGGGTTGGGGGGACACGGGCGGGTGGGGAAGAGGGGAAGAGGGGAAGAGGGCGGAGAGAAAGACACACGCCGTGAGGACACCCTCCAGGAGGAGGAGGAGGAGGTGGGCAGAGCGGCCGACGTGGGCAAACTGCGGCTCCCCACGGGGGCCGGATGGAACAGCCGAGCGAATAGGCCAGATAAAATAAATTAAAAAAATAAGATAAACCCATTGAGTTAAAAAAAATAATAATAATAGTACAATTAGGCCCTAACCCAGCCGTGGGCAAACTGCGGCTCCCCGGGGGCTGGATGGAACAGCCGAACAAATAGGCCGGTTAAAAAAAATAAAAAAAATAAGATAAACCCATTGAGTTAAAATAATAATAATAATAATACAATTAGGCCCTAACCCCAGCTGTGGGCAAACTGCGGCTCCCCGGGGGCCTGATGGAACAGCCAAATGAATAGGCCAGATAAAATAAAAAATGAAATAAAAGATAAACCCATTGAGTTAAAAAAAATAATAAGAATAATACAATTAGGCCCTAACCCAGCCGTGGGCAAACTACGGCCCTCGGGGGCCGGATCCGGCCCGTCCGGCTGTCCTGTCCGGCCCTCGAGGAGCCGAGAGAGCGGAGGAGGGCTCTCTGGCTCTCCCCTCCGCGCCTTCGCCGGCCGCCCAGGAGGAGAGGCCAGCACGGTCAGGCCTGCCTAAAGCCTCAGAACCCCTAAACCCCCGACCCTCAGAACCCCCTAAACCCACACTCTGTACCCCCTAAATTCCCAGACATTCAGAACCCCCTAAACCTCAGAACCCCTAAACCCCCAGACCCTCAGAACCCCTAAACCCACACTCTGGACCCCCTAAACGCCCAGACCCTCAGAACCCCTAAACTCTCAGAACCCCTAAACCCCCAGACCCTCAGGACCCCCTAAACACACACTCTATACCCCCTAAACCTCCAAACCCTCAGAACCCCCTAAACCCCCAGGACTCAAAAACCCCTAAACCCACATTCTGTACCCCCTAAACCTCCAGGCATCAGAACCCCTAAACCCCCAGACCCTCAGAACCCCCTAAACCCACACTCTGGACCCCCTAAACCCCCAGACCCTCAGAAACCCTAAACCCTCAGAACCCCTAAACCCACACTCTGTACCCCCTAAACCCACACTCTGTACCCCCTAAACCCACATTCTGTACCCCCTAAACCCCAGACCCTCAGAACCCCTAAACCCTCAGAACCCCTAAACCCCCAGGATTCAGAACCCCCTAAACCCTCAGGACCCCTAAACCCCCAGACATTCAGAACCCCTAAACCCACACTCTGTACCCCCTAAACCCCCAGGACTCAGAACCCCCTAAACCCTCAGAACCCCCTAAACCCCCAGACCCTCAGAACCCCCTAAACCCACACTCTGTACCCCCTAAACCCCCAGACCCTCAGAACCTTCTAAACCCTCAGAACCCCTAAATCCCCAGACCCTCAGAACCCCCTAAACCCTCAGAACCCCTAAACCCCCAGACCCTCAGAACCCCCTAAACCCTCAGAACCTCCTAAACCCTCAGAACCCCTAAACCATCAGCATCTCTTTCCTCTCTGAAAGCGGTGTGGCTCAGCGGATAGAGCGTCGTCGGCCTGCGGACAGAAGGGTCCCGGGTTCGATTCCCAGTCGGGGGCATGGACCTGGGTGGCGGGCACATCCCCGGTGGGGGGCGTGCAGGAGGCAGCTGATCGATGTTTCTCTCTCATCGATGTTTCTGACTCTCTCTCCCTCTCCCTTCCTCTCTGTAAAAAAAAAATCAATAAAATATATTGGAAGGAGGGGAAAAAAGCATTCTGGATCATGCAAAAAAATCACCAAAAACCCAAAAAACAACCAACTAACCAATCAACCAACCAAACAAAAATCCCTCCCGGGAAATCATGGCTTAAAATGGACCCACAGGACAGAAACATGTAAAAATCAAACAAAAAAGAGGCCCAGGCAAATTCTGTTTCCCTACGTGACGACGGTCACATCCGGGCTGTTTGAGGAACAAGAACAACAAAAAAAAAGAGATTTTTTTAAAAGGTCGCTGTTTTTTTGTTTGCTTTTTTATTGATTTTTCAGAGAGGAAGAGAGAGGGACAGAGAGCTAGAAACATCGATGATGAGAGAGACACACCGACCAGCCGCCTCCTGCACGCCCCCCACCTGGGGGATATGCCCACCACCCAGGTCCATGCCCTGGACCGGGGAATCGAACCCGGGACCCTTCGGTCCCCAGGCCGACAACGCTCTGCCCACTGAGCCGCACCGGTTCCGGCGAGGAAAGAGATGCTGATGGAAATGACCCACGACTCCCGCCTGCAGACAAGACGATGGAAAAATTGTATATATTTTCCCCCCCATAATTATAATTATAACGGGTGCCTTGCAACCAGTGAGAACCCTCGGCGATGGCTTTCTGCTGGTATTACTTATTGATTATTATTGTTATTTTTTGGGGATATTTTTTCCCCCCCGAAGATCATTTTCCAATGGATTTTCAGAGAGGGCGGAGGGGTGCGAGAGAGAGAGAGAGAGAGAGAGAGAGAGAGGGAGGGAGAGAGAGAGATGGATGGGAGAGAGAGAGATGGATGGGAGAGAGAGAGAGAGAGACACATCGATGGGTTTCCTCCCCACGGGCAACAGGCCAGGGCTGGGGTTCGAGCCTGCCACAGAGGGACGTGCCTCTGACTGGAGTCGAACCCGGGACCCTTTAGGCCCGCAGGCCGGCGACGCTCTATCCGCTGAGCCAGGCCAAATCGGGCAACTCTGCCGTTTTGTTGAACAGCTTAGAAGCCCCGTGCACGAATGCGTGCACAGGCGGGGTCCGTCGGCAGTGGGGAATTATGGGTATTGTCTTGCCGAGTCCCAGGAGGTGCCGGCTGGCCAGGAAGAGGGACCATGGGGTAGGGGGTGGGGTGGGGGGGTTGGCCAGACACAGGAAGCTGTCTGTGGGAGAGCACTGACCACCAGGGGGCAGCTCCTGCGTGGAGCGTCTGCCCCCTGGTGGTCGGTGCACGTCATAGCGACCGGTCGACCGGTCATTCGGTTGCTTAGGCTTTTATATATAGAGGTGATGTGACAATGATGTTTCACAATGGCCAGCTGGCCAGGGAGAGGGACCACGGGGGGTGGGGAGGGGGAGATAGATAGATAGATGATAGATAGATAGATAGATAGATAGAAAGATAGATAGATAGAGAGATAGAGAGAGAGAGATGATAGAGAGATAGATAGATGATAGATAGAGATACATGATAGATAGATATATAGATATAGATAGATAGATGATAGAGAGATAGATAGATGATAGAGATAGATAGATGATAGATAGATAGATAGATAGATAGATAGATAGGAAGATAGATAGATAGATAGATAGATAGATGATAGATAGATGATAGATAGATAGAGAGATAGATATAGATAGATAGAAAGATAGATAGATAGATAGATAGATAGATAGATAGATAGATAGATGATAGATAGATGATAGAGAGATAGATGATAGAGAGATAGATAGATGATAGAGATAGATAGATGATAGATAGATAGATAGGAAGATAGATAGATAGATAGATAGATATAAATGGATGATAGAGAGATAGATAGAGATAGAAAGATAGAGAGATAGATAGAGAGATATTTAGAGATAGATAGATGATAGATGATGATGATAGATAGATAGATAGATAGACGATGTGAAAACAGTATTTCACAATGGCCGGCTGGCCAGAGAGAGGGACCACGGGGGTGGGGAGATGGTTGTTGGCTGTGGGAGCACACTGACCACCAGGAGGCAGGTCTTGCATCAAGCGTCTGCCCCCTGGTGGTCAGTGCGTGTCATAGCGACCAGTCAACCAGTCGATCGGTTGCTTAGCCTTATAGATAGATAGATAGATAGATAGATAGATAGATGTAGATATAGATAGAGAGAGAGATAGATATAGATAGATGATAGATAGATAGAAAGATAGATAGAAAGATAGATAGATAGATGATAGATAGATAGATAGATAGATAGATAGATATAGATAGATGATAGATAGATAATGAAAGAAAGAAAGAAAGAAAGAAAGATTATGTGAAAACAGTATTTCACAATGAAGAAAGAAAGAAAGAGAGAAAGATTATGTGAAAACAGTATTTCACAATGAAGAAAGAAAGAAAGAAAGAAAGAAAGAAAGAAAGAAAAAGAGAACGAAAGAAAAATTATGTGAAAACAGTATTTCACAATGAAGAAAGAAAGAAAGAAAGAAAGAAAGAAAGAAAGAAAGAAAGAAAAAGAAAGATTATGTGAAAACAGTATTTCACAATGAAGAAAGAAAGAAAGAAAGAAAGAAAGAAAGAAAGAAGAAAGAAAGAAAGATTATGTGAAAACAGTATTTCACAATGAAGAAAGAAAGAAAGAAAGAAAGAAGAGAAAGAAAGAAAGAAAGAAAGAAAGAAAGAAAGAAAGAAAGAAAGAAAGAAAGAGAAAGAAAGAAAGAAAGAAAGAAAGAAAAAGAAAGAAAGATGATGTGAAAACCGTATTTCACAATGGCCGGCCGACCAGGGAGGGGGTCCCTGGGGGTTGGGGTGGAAGACAGACTGGCTGTGTGAGCGCACTGACCCCCAGGGGGCAGGTCCTGCACCGAGCGCCTGCCCCCTGGTGGCCGGTGCGCGTCATAGCGGCCGGTCGGCCGATCGCTCGGTCGCTTGGGCTTTTATATAATTAGGTGACGCGACAACAACATTTCGCGACGCCAAATTCGGGGAGCCACGCCCAACGCGTGGCGAATCCATCTGTTTGGAGGACAGCCCCTTCCCCACCCCCTAACCCCCTGGAAAAAAATAAAAATAAAAATAAAAGTTCCTCCA
>OZ004723.1:37500-55000 GCA_963924515.1 Vespertilio murinus
GAGAGAAATCTCTATCCCGGCTCATTTCTCTCTCTTGCGTTCGCGGCTCGGCGTTCAAGATCTAAGCCGGACACGGCGAGGCTCGGGGGGGTGGTTGAGTGTCGGCCTAGGGACCAGGAGGGAGGTCACAGGGTTCGAGGCCTGGTCGAGGGCACAGGCCCGGGGTTGTGGGCTCCAAACTCAGAAGGGGACGTGCAGGAGGCAGCAGATCTGTGATTCTCTCTCCTCGTGGATGTTTCTATCTCTCTCTCTATCCCTCTTCCTTCCTTTCTGAAATCAATAAAAATATATTTAAGCCTTAGCTGGTGTGGCTCAGTGGTTGAGCGTTGACCCAGGAACCAGGAGGTCACAGGGTTCGATTCCCGGTCAAGGGCACAGGCCCGGGGTTGTGGGCTCCATCCCCAGGAGGTAAGGCCCGAGGACGCAAGGGTCCCGGGTTCGATTCCCGGTCAAGGGCACAGGTCCGGGGTTGTGGGCTCCGTCCCCAGGAGGGGGCGTGCAAGAGGCGGCTGGTCGGTGATTCTCTCTCATTTGGATGTCTCTCTCTCTCTCTCTCTCTCTCTCTCTCTCTCTCTCTCTCTTTAAACATCAAAAAAAAACATAGTTTTAAAAAAGATCTCTATAATTCACATTTCTTCCTTTCTTTTATAATTGACATTCTTTTATTTTGCTGTGTATTTCTTTTCTTTTTTTTAAATATTTTTTGTTGATATTTTACAGAGAGGAAGGGAGAGAGACAGAGAGACAGAAACGTCGATGAGAGAGAAACATCGACCAGCTGCCTCCCGCACGCCCCCCACTGGGGATGTGCCCGCAACCAAGGTACATGCCCTTGACCGGGAATCGAACCCAGGACCCTTCCGTCCGCAGACCGACGCTCTATCCACTGAACCACACTGGTCAGGGCTATTTTATTGATTGTTTACAGAGAGGAAGGGAGAGGGACAGAGAGTCAGAAACACCGATGATGAGAGAGAAACACCCATCAGCTGCCTCCCTGCACGCCCCCCACTGGGGATGTGCCCGCAACCAAGGTCCATGCCCTTGACCTGGGAATCGAACCCGGGACCCTTCCGTCCGCAGGCCGACGCTCTATCCACTGAGCCACACCGGTTTCGGCAATGTCCCCCTTTTTTTAAAAAAAATATATATTTTTTTTCAAAGGCCCATGTCACCATTTAGAATGGTGCCATTATCTTTATTTCTATTTATTTTAAAAAATATATTTCTAAAGACATTTTATTGGATTTTTTTTTTTTTACAGAAAGGAAGGGAGAGGGATAGAGAGTCAGAAACATCCATGATGAGAGAGAAACATCCATCCGTTGCCTCCTGCACGCCCCCCAACCTGGGGATGTGCCCGCCACCCAGGCCCACGCCCTTGACCAGGGCATCGAACCCGGGACCCTTCCGTCCAGAGGCTGACGCTCTATCCACTGAGCCGTGCCAGGCTGAGGGTCTCCCCTGACCCTCCAGACCCGGTGCACCAAATGTGCACGCACAAGGCCTCTCTTTTTTAATATAAATCGCCTGATTTCTTTAAAAAAAAAAAAACACTGTTCGCTCACCAGGCCAGGAACAGACAGAAATTCTCATTTCCTCTGGGGATGGGACCTCGATTTGCCAGGAAATCTCGGCAAAAGCATCACAAAAGCGAGAAGGGAAAAGAAATCGTGGCCTCGTCCACGCAGACCAGACGGCAGGCGAGTCTGCTGATGGGTTTCCAGACAATCCCCAATGGTTTCTGACAGATTTATTTGCATTCTCTCTCTCTCTATCTCTCTCTCTCTCTCTCTCTCTCTCTCTCTCTCTCTCTCTCTCTCTCGTCTCTCTCATGCTTTCCATTTCATTTCATTTTCATTAACCATTTGGTATCGGCCGAAACCGGTGTGGCCCAGTGGATGGGGCATGGTCGGCCTGGGGACGGAGGGGTCCCGGGTTCGATTCCCAGGTCGAGGGCACGTGGGCCTTGGCTGCGGGCACATCCCCAGGTGGGGGGCGTGCGGGAGGCGGCTGATGGATGATTCTCTCTCTCGTCGTCGACGTTTCTAGCTCTCTGTCCCTCTCCCTTCCTCTCTGTAAAGAAATCTATAAAATATGTATTTTTTAAAAAAATAATAATACTAATTTGTTATCGGTTTCAGGGAGAAAGGGGACAGAGAGGAGAGAGAACCAAGGGATCATCACCTGCCTCGTGGATCTCTCTCTCTCTCTCTCTCTCTCTCTCTCTCTCTCTCTGGTGCTTTTCATGTCATGTTATTTCATTAATAATTTGTTATCGGTTTCAGAGAGAAAGGGAGGGAGGGAGGGAGAGAGAAGAGAAACAGAGAGGAGAGAGGGGGGAGAGGAGAGAGAGAGAGAGAGAGAGAGAAGGGAGAGAGAGGAGAGAGGAGAGAGAGAGGAGAGAGGAGAGAGAGAGAGGGGAGAGAGGGAGAGAGAGAAGGGAGAGAGGAGAGAGAGAGAGAAGAGAGAGAGAGGAGAGAAAGAGAGGGGAGAGAGAGAGAAGGGAGAGAGAGAGAAGGGAGAGAGAGAGGAGAGGAGAAAGAGAGGAGAGAGAGATAGAGGGGGGGAGAGAGGAGAGAGAGAAGAGAGAGGAGAGAGAGGAGAGAGAGAGAGAGAGAGAGAGAGAGGAAAAGGAGAGAGAGAGAGAGAGGAGAGAGAGAGATAAGAGAGAGAGAGGAGAGGAGAGAGAGAAGGGAGAGAGAGAGTTGGGGGAGAGAGAGGAGGGGGAGAGAGAGAGAGGAGAGGAGAGAAGAGAAAGAGAGAGAGAGGGAGAGAGAGAGAGAGAGAGAGAGAGAGAGAGAGAGAGAGAGAGAGAGAGAGAGAGAGGAGAGAGAGAGCGAGCAGAAAGAGAGAGACAGAGAGAGAGAGAGAGAGAGGGAGAGAGAGGGGAAGAGAGGAGAGAGAGAGAAGAGAGAGAGAGAGGAGAGAGAGAGGATAGAGTGAGAGAGAGAGAGACAGAGAGGAGAGAGAGAGAGAGAGGGAGAGAGAGGGGGAAGAGAGGAGAGAGAGAGAGGGAGAGAGAGGGGAAGAGAAGAGAGAGAGAGGAGAGAGGAGAGGAGAGAGGATAGAGTGAGAAAGAGAGACAGAGAGGAGAGAGAGAGAGAGAGAGAGACAGAGAGAGAGAGAGAGAGGAGAGGGAGAGAAGGGAGAGAGAGAGAGGAGAGAGAGAGAGAGGAAGAGAGAGAGAGGAGAGAAAGAGAGACAGAGAGACAGAGAGAAAGAAACCATCCATGATGAGACAGAGTCGCTCCTTTATCTCCTTTAAAAATGTCCCATTTTGGGGGACGGGTGGAAACGTAGAAAGAAAGCCAGTGGCACCAGATACGTGTTTGTGTGTGTGTGTGTGTGTGTGTGTAAAAGCAGGAATGAGGTAGAGAATGGGAAAATAAGATTTAAAAAAAAAACAGTCAATAAAAGCCAAAAAGAAAAAAGCCATCTCCCGGGGGATGAACCGCAGGCCTGTGGCGTGGGATCCGAATCCTCTGCTCCCCACACGCCACGAGAGCGTTACCAGCCGTGATGACGCCGTGACGAGGGGGCCATGAAATATTCATGCGGACTGTGGTTATTTCAGGGAAGAGCAATGCAAGCAGGGGTGATGGGGAACGAGATGGGGATTGATTAAAATTGCATGTAATTTCGAGGTCTTAAAAAATTTAAAAAGAAAAAAAAATAAATAGGGCCCGAGGCGTGGGATGAGTCTGGTTTTTGCCTCGTCCACGAGGGAACGGGAGACGGAAAATCGAGGCACCACGATGAACGTCGTATTCTGTGGGGGCACATCTATTTTTTCTTTTCTTTTTTTTAAAAAATATATTTTATTGATATTTTACAGAGAGGAAGGGAGAGGGACAGAGAGCCAGAAACATCAATGACAGAGAAACATCGACCAGCTGCCTCCTGCACACCCCCTACCGAGGATGTGCCCGCAACCAATGTACATGCCCTTGACCGGAATCGAACCCGGGACCTTTCAGTCCGCAGACCAATGCTCTACCACTGAGCCAAACCGGTTTCGGCCATTTATTTTTTCTAAATTTAGGGTGACAGGTGGCAAAGATGAGGCCGGGGTTCCCCACAGGAGACAGGATGCACGGTGCCAGGAAAATCATAAAAAGGGCCGGAGCCGGTGTGGCTCAGGGGGCAGAGCGTCGGCCTGCAGACTGGAAGGGTCCCGGGTTCGATGCCCAGGTCAAGGGCATGGGCCTGGGTGGCGGGCACATCCCCGGGTGGGGGGCGTGCAGGAGGCGGCGGGTGGATGATTCTCTCTCTCATCATCGATGTTTCTGGCTCTCTGTCCCTCTCCCTTCCTCTCTGTTGAAAAATAAATAGAATATATATATAAATTGAGTATATATATATATATATATATATATTTAAAATATATTTTATTGATATTTTGCAGAGAGGAAGGGAGAGATAGAGAGCTAGAAATGTCAATGAGACAGAAATACCCACCAGCTGCCTCCTGCACGCCCCCCACCGGGGATGTGCCCGCCACCAGGGTCCATGCCCTTGACCGGAATCGAACCCGGGACCCTTCAGTCCCCAGACCGATGGTCTACCCACTGAGCCACACCGGTTTTGGCAAAATATATATATATATATATATATATATATATATATATTTTTAGAAAAAGAAAATGGTAAAGAGGAGGCAAGTCAATAAGAGAGCTACCGTATTTGCCGGCATATAAGACGATTTTTTGGCCCTGAAAAATACCGTATTTGCCGGCGTATAAGACGACCCCCTACCATTTCCACTCAAAATACAGAGTTTGTTATATACTCGCCGTATAAGACGACCCCCCACTTGGAGGCATATTTTTCAGGGCCAAAGGGTCATCTTATACGCCGGCAAATACGGTAAATTGTGTTCATGAGTTGCAAGATTCGCGAGTCATCGTCAATTCTTGTGCAATTGTCAGTCCTTCTGAGATGGGTCATACGATTGAGAGAGAGAGAGAGAGAGAGAGAGAGAGAGAGAGGGAGAGAGAGAGAGAGAAACATCCATGAGGAGAGAGAATCACGGACCGGCCGCCTCCTGCACGCCCCCTACTGGGGATGGAGCCTGCAACCCGGGCCTGTGCCCTTGACCAGGAATCGAACCCTGACCTCCTGGTTCACAGGTCGATGCTCAACCATTAAGCCATGCTGAGCAGGCAATGTAGAACTCTATCTATCTATCTATCTATCTATCCTCTACATCTATCTATCTGTCTATCTATCTATCATCTATCTATCTATCTATCTATCTATCTATATCTATCATCTATCTATCTATCATCTATCTAATTTATTTTAATTTCTTTCAGAGAGAAAAGGGGAGGGAGAGAGAGAGAGACATCCAGGAGGAGAGAGAATCACGGACCAGCCGCCTCCTGCACGCCCCCAGCTGGGGATGGAGCCCGCCACCCGGGCCCGTGCCCTTGATCCAGTACTCTTTTTGTGGGATTCCCCGAAATCTCAGTCCCGTCTTGCAAATGGGACGCATTCCCGACGTCTCTTAAGGTTCCACGCAATTTCTGCAGACCTGTGCCTCCGTCATCTGTGCTTTGGGTCTCTGTCCCGAAGAACAGAAGCCTCATGTGCTGAGTGTCTGGTCGACCAGTAGGCCGTTCAATCAATGGAGGCGTCACAGGCTAACGATATGGCAGAGGCCGCTCAACCGCTCGCTATGACGTGCACTGACCACCAGGGGGCAGACAGCCGACCGGCCGACCAGTCGCAATGACATGCAATGACCACCAGGGGGCAGTCGACTGGTTGACCGGTCGCTATGACATGCACTGACCACCAGGGGGCAGACAGTCAACTAACTGGTTGACCAGCTGCTATGATGTGCACTGACCACCAGGGGGCAGACGGCCAACCGGCTGACCAGTCGTTATGACGTGCACTGACCACCAGGGGGCAGACAGCCGACCGGCCGACCAGTCGCTATGACGTGCACTGACCACCAGGGGGCAGACAGTCGACTAGTCGGCCAGTCACTAAGATGTGCACTGACCACCAGGGGGCAGTTGGCCAGTTGACCAGTCGCTATAACGTGCACTGACCACCAGGGGGCAGACAGCCGACCGGCCGACCGGTCGCTATGACGTGCACTGACCACCAGGGGGCAGACAGTCGACGGGTCAACCAGTTGCTATAAAAAAATCAATAAACCAGTTGCTATGACACGCACTAACAACCAGGGGGCAGACAGTTGACCAGTTGCTATGACGTGCACTGAACACCAGGAGGCAGAAAATCAACTAACTGGTTGACCAGCTGCTATTACTTGCACTTACCACAAGTAGGCAGACAGCCGACCGGCCGACCAGTCGCTGTGACGTGCACTGACCACCAGGGGGGCAGACAGCCGACCGGCCGACCAGTCACTATGACGTGCACTGACCACCAGGGGGCAGTCGGCCAGTCGGTAAGTCGCTATGACGTGCACTGACCACCAGAGGGCAGAGAGCAGACCGGTCGACCAGTCGCTATGACGTGCACTGACCACCAGGGGGCAGACAGCCGACCGACCGGCCGACCAGTCGCTATGACATGCACTGACCACCAGGGGGCAGACAGCCAACCGGCCGACCAGTCGCTATGACGTGCACTGACCACCAGGGGGCAGGCAGCCAACCGGCCGACCGGTCGCTATGACGTGCACTGACCACCAGGGGGGCAGACGCTCCGACCAGCAGGCCAGCTTGCTGCTGGGGTCCGGCCGATGGGGACCGAGCGAGACGAGCCGGACACGCCCTGGAGCCCTCCCCCGGCCCCTCCCCGGCCGGCCAGCCCCCCGCATCCCTCCCCGGCCCCGATCCTGCCCCGTGGGGCCCCTCGGCCTGGCCTGCGCCCTCTCGCCCTCCGGGACCCCTCGGGGGACGTCGGGGAGCCGGTGTCGGCCCGATCCCCCTGCAGGCCGGGCCGGGGGACCCCATTTGTGCACGAATTCACACACCGGGCCTCTAGTTGTTTAATGGCAGGGATTAAATTTCATTTTCTGTCCATTTCCTGTTCGTATCGCGATAAAAAGTTGCGTGTATCTGGGTAGCAATCACTGATGACTTTCTAAATGCCTCCCAAGTTTCTATCGAAACGATCAGGTCATCATCGAGCCGGTGTGGCTCAGTGGGTTGAGGGTCGACCTGTGAACCAGGAGGTCAGGGGTTCGATTCCCGGTCAAGGGCACAGGCCCGGGTTGCGGGCTCCATCCCCAGGAGGGGGCGTGCGGGAGGCAGCCGGTCCATGGTTCTCTCTCCTCGTGGATATTTCCATCTCTCTCTATCTCCCTCTCTGTTCCTCTCTCAAATCCATAAAAAATATATAAAATTAAAGGAAGAAAGGACCCCAAAAATAAATATATTTATTTATTCCTCAGAGAGAGGAAGGGAAAGGGAAAGAGAGAGAGAGAAAGAGAGAGAGAAACATCCGTGAGGAGAGAGAATCACGGATCAGCTGCCTCCCGCACGCCCCCTCCTGGGGACGGAGCCCGCAACCCGGGCCTGTGCCCTTGACCGGGAATCGAACCCAGGACCCTTCAGTCTGCAGGCTGTCGCTCTGCCTACTGAAACACACCGGCTGGGTCCTACATCTATTTTTTTTTAAATAGATTTATATGCTGCTTCGACCCATATGTTTACATCAGAGGGGGGGAAAAAATCTAAAAATCCAGCTTTAGGGCTGAGACCTCTTGGGGTGGAGGAAAATAAATCAAATTGATATATTGCACCAGCTCGGCGGAGGGTTTCCTGCAGCAGAAATCGTGCCGCCTGTCAAAGCCCGAGTCCCCCGGCACGCCATTCTAGAACATTCTCTGTCCTTTCTCGAAGGGGTTCACACGCCGAGTTCTCATGTCTCCATAAATGGAGCTGTGTCACCACGCTGTGACTGTCCGCGTGTCATTGGCGTGAAGGACACGGGGCCGCCCCGCGAGGGACACGCCGCCTGACACGGCACAGACACTTCCCAGAAGGCCTGGGAGTGACAATATGCAAATGAGCCCAACCAAGATGGTGGGCTCATTTGCATACCCAGGCGCTGAGCGGCTGGGGGAGGGGGCGGTGAGCGAACAGTCACCCACGGGGACCCAGCAGGGAATCCGGAAGAGATTCCATTTCACGCTGGGCTGGAGGCTGCCTCCTGCACGCTCCTCCACTGGGGATGTGCCCGCCGCCAAGGTCCATGCCCTTGGCCGGGGAATCGAACCCGGGACCCTACCGTCCGCAGGCCAACGCTCTGTCCACTGAGACACACCGGATTCGGCCATTCGTCTATTTTTTTAATTGATTTATATGCTGCTTCAACAAGCCTGTTAACATCAGAGGGGACGAAAAATCTAAAAATCCAGCTTTAGGGCTGAGACCTCTTGGGAGGGGAAAAAATAAATCAAATTGATATATCGCACCTGCTCGGCGGAGGGTTTCCCGTAGCAGAAATCGTTCCGCCTGCCAAATCCCGCGTTCCCCGGCACGCTATTCTAGAACATGCTCTGTCCTTTCTTGAAGGGGTTCACACGCCGAGTTCTCATGTCTCCATAAATTGAGCTGTGTCACCACTCTGTGACTGTCCGCGTGTCATTGGCGTGAAGGACACGAGGCCGCCCCGCGAGGGACACGCCGCCTGACACGGCACAGACACTTCCCAGAAGGCCCAGGAGTGACAGTATGCAAATGAGCCCAACCAAGATGGCGGGCTCATTTGCATACACAGGCGCTGACCGTCTGGGGGAGGGGGCGGTGAGCGAACAGTCACCCACGGGGACCCAGCAGGGAATCCGGAAGAGATTCCATTTCACGCTGGGCTGGAGGCTGCCTCCTGCACACTCCTCCACTGGGGATGTGCCCGCCGCCAAGGTCCATGCCCTTGGCCGGGGATTCGAACCCGGGACTCTTCTGCCCGCAGGCCGACGCTCTGTCCACTGAGACACACCGGTTTGGGCGATACGTCTATTTTTTTAATTGATTTATCTGCTGCTTCAACGAGCCTGTTGACATCAGAGGGGACGAAAAAATCTAAAAATCCAGCTTTAGGGCTGAGACCTCTTGGGAGGGGAAAAAATAAATCAAGTTGATATATTGCACCTGCTCGGCGGAGGATTTCCTGTAGCAGAAATCGTGCCGCCTGCCAAAGCCTGCGTCCCCCCCGCCACGCCGTTCTAGAACATTCTCAGGCCTTTCTCGAAGGGGTTCACACACCGAGTTCTCATGTCTCCATAAATGGGGCTGTGTCACCACGCTGTGACTGTCCGCGTGTCATTGGCGTGAAGGACATGGGGCCGCCCCACGAGGGACACGCCGCCTGACACAGCACAGACACTTCCCAGAAGGCCCGGGAATCATAGTATGCAAATGAGCCCAACCAAGATGGCGGGCTCATTTGCATACCCAGGCGCTGAGCGGATGGGGAAGGGGGGGTGGTGAGCGAACAGTCACCCACGGGGACCCAGCCGGGAATCCGGAAGAGATTCCATTTCACGCCCTGTGAGGGACACACTGCCTGACACAGACACTTCCCAGAAGGCCCGGGAGTGACAATATGCAAATGAACCCAACCAAGATGGCGGGCTCATTTGCATACACAGGCGCTGACCGTCTGGGGGACGGGGCGGTGAGCGAACAGTCACCCACGGGGACCCAGCAGGGAACCCGGAAGAGATTCCATTTCACGCTGGGCTGGAGGCTGCCTCCTGCACGCCCCCTCCACTGGAGATGTGCCCGCCGCCAAGGTCCATACCCTTGACTGGGGATTCGAACCCGGGACCCTTCTGTCCGCAGGCCGAAGCTCTGTCCACTGAGACACACCGGATTCGGCCATTCGTCTATTTTTTTAATTGATTTATCTGCTGCTTCAACGAGCCTGTTGACATCAGGGGGGACGAAAAATCTAAATATCCAGCTTTAGGGCTGAGACCTCTTGGGAGGGGAAAAAATAAATCAAATTGATATATTGCACCTGCTCGGCGGAGGGTTTCCCGCAGCAGAAATCGTGCCGCCTGCCAAATCCCGCGTTCCCCGCCACGCCATTCTAGAACATTCTCAGGCCTTTCTCGAAGGGGTTCACATGCCGAGTTCTCATGTCTCCATAAATGGAGCTGTGTCACCACTCTGTGATCATCCGCATGTCATTGGCGTGAAGGACACGGGGCCGCCCCTCGAGGGACATGCCGCCTGACACAGACACTTCCCAGAAGGCCCGGGAGTGACAATATGCAAATGATCCCAACCAAGATGGCGGGCTCATTTGCATACACAGGCGTTGAGCGGCTGGGGGACGGGGCGGTGAGCGAACAGTCACCCACGGGGACCCAGGAGGGAATCCGGAAGAGATTCCATTTCACGCTGGGCTGGAGGCTGCCTCCTGCACGCCCCCCCACTGGGGATGTGCCCGCCGCCAAGGTCCATGCCCTTGACCCGGGATTCGAACCCGGGACCCTTCTGTCCGCAGGCCGACGCTCTGTCCACTGAGACACACCGGTTTGGGCGATACGTCTATTTTTTTAATAGATTTATATGCTGCTTCAACGAGCCTGTTGACATCAGAGGGGACGAAAAATCTAAAAAATCCAGCTTTAGGGCTGAGACCTCTTGGGAGGGGGAAAAATAAATCAAATTGATATATTGCACCTGCTCGGCGGAGGATTTCCCGCAGCAGAAATCGTGCCGCCTGCCAAATCCCGAGTTCCCCGCCATGCCATTCTAGAACATTCTCAGGCCTTTCTCGAAGGGGTTCACACTCCGAGTTCTCATGTCTCCATAAACGGAGCTGTGTCACCATTCTGTGACTGTCCGCGTGTCATTGGCGTGAAGGACACGAGGCCGCCCCGCGAGGGACACGCCGCCTGACAGGGCACAGACACTTCCCAGAAGGCCCGGGAGTGACAGTATGCAAATGAGCCCAACCAAGATGGCGGGCTCATTTGCATACCCAGGCGCTGACCGTCTGGGGGAGGGGGCGGTGAGCGGACAGTCACCCACGGGGACCCAGCAGGGAATCCGGAAGAGATTCCATTTCACGCTGGGCTGGAGGCTGCCTCCTGCACGCCCCCCACCTGGGGATGTGCCCGCCGCCAAGGTCCATGCCCTTGGCCAGGGAATCGAACCCGGGACCCTTCCGTCCGCAGACCAACGCTCTGTCCACTGGTTTCAGCTCTGTCATTTTTATTTTTTTTATTTTTTATTTTTGCTTTAAATTCAAAATGTAGAAAACTGGAAGTGAATGATAATTCATCTTCTCCCATTACCACCCAACCATTGGCCAAAAAAAAACAAAACTCAACACCATCACATCTCAGAGACCATCCTCCTCTGGCCTCTCTGTGGATATATAGATGTTTCTCTCTCTCTCTCTCTCTCTCTCTCTCTCTCTCTCTCTCTCTTTCTCTCCCTGATATTAAAAAAAACATGTATTAAGAAAATGAAAATAAAACAAACCGAAACCGGTGTGGCTCAGTGGATGGAGTGTCGGCCTGCAGACGGAAGGGTCCCGGGTTCGATTCCCGGTCAAGGGCATGGACCTGGGTGGCGGGCACATCCCCAGGTGGGGGGCGTGCAGGAGGCAGCTGGTCGATGTTTCTCTCTCATCATCGATGTTTCTAGCTCTCCATCCCTCTCTCTTCCTCTCTGCGAAAAAATCAATAAAATATATATTTTTTTTTTTAAAGAAAGGAAGAAATCATTAAAATTTGGGGGGGGTGGTTTGGTATTTTTTTAAAAAGAAGTAATTAATGCCACTGAATTCCACGCATAAAAAATGCTTAGCATGGTGCCCCTAGCTGGTGTGGCTCAGTGGACAGAGCGTCGGCCTGCGGACTGGAAGGTCCCGGGTTCGATTCCGGTCAAGGGCATGGACCTTGGTGGCGGGCACATCCCCAGTGGGGGGCGTGCAGGAGGCGGCTGGTTGGTGATTCTCTCTCATCATCGATGTTTCTAGCTCTCTGTCCCTCTCTCTTCCTCTCTGCAAAAAAATCAATAAACTATATATATTTTTTTAAAAAAGAAAGGAAGAAATCATTAAAATTTTGAGGGGTTTTTTTGGTATTTTTAAAAAAGAAGTAATTAATGCCACTGAATTCCACGCATAAACATGCTTAGAATGGTGCCCCTAGCTGGTGTGGCTCAGTGGACAGAGCGTCGGCCTGCGGACTGGAAGGGTCCCGGGTTCGATTCCCGGTCAAGGGCATGGACCTGGGCGGCGGGCACATCCCCGGTGGGGGGCGTGCAGGAGGCGGCTGGTCGATGTTTCTCTCTCATCATGGATGTGTCTAGCTCTCTGTCTCTCTCCCTTCCTCTCTGCAAAAAAAAAAAAAAAATCAATAAAAAAAAATTTTTTTTTAAATAAAAAAATATATATACACCCTCAGCTGCCGAGAGGCAAAGCCCGGCGTCCCAGGCCTTGGGGATAAATCACCGCAGCCGCCCCTCTCTCCCCGGCACGGCCCCGGGTCCCCAGACAGTGTTGTTAATTGTGCGTGAAAAATATATTAAATCGGTAAATCATGTCTGTGTTCCCGGGCGGCCGGGGGAAGGGATGGAGGGAGAAGGCCGCGCAAAGGCCACCAATCAAATGCCCCCTCTGGGTGTGTGTGTGTGTGTGTGTGTGTGTGTGTGTGTGAGTGTGTGTCTGTGTGTGAGTGAGAGTGTGTGTGTCAGTGTTTCTGTGTGTGTGTCTGTGTCTCTGTGTGTCTGTGTGTGTGTGTGTGTGTGTGTGTGTGAGAGAGAGTGTGTGTGTGAGTATGTGTGTGTGTGTCTGTCTGTGTGTGTGTGTGTCTGTCTGTCTGTGTGTGTGAGTGTGTGTGTTTGTGTGTGTGTGAGTGTGTGTGTGTGTCTGTGTGTGTCTCTGTGTGTGTGTGTCTGTCTGTGTGTGTGTGTGTGTGTGTCTGTGTGTGAGTCTCTCTGTCTGTGTGTGTGTGTCTGTGTCTCTCTGTGAGTGTGTGTGTCTGTGTTTCTGTGTCGCTGTGTGTGTGTGTGTGAGTGTGTGTCTGTGTCTGTGTGTGTGTCTGTGTCTCTGTGTGTGTGTGAGTGTGTGTGTGTCTGTGAGTGTGTGTCTGTGTCTCTGTGTGTGTGTGAGTGTGTGTGTGTCTGTGTGTGTGTCTGTGTGTATGTGTGAGTGTGTGTGTGTGTGTCTGTGTCTGTGTGTGTGTGTGTCTGTGTGTGTGTGTGTGTGTGTCTGTGTCTGTGTGTGTGTGTGTGTGTGTGAGTGTCTGTGAGTGTGTGTCTGTGTGAGTGTCTGTGAGTGTGTGTCTGTGTCTGTGTGTGTGTCTGTGTGTGTGTCTGTGTGTGTGTGTCTGTGTGTGTGTGTCTGTGTCTCTGTGTGTGCGTGTGTGTGTCTCTGTGTGTGTGTGTGTCTGTGTGTGTGTGTGTGTCTGTGTCTCTGTGTGTGTGTCTGTGTCTCTGTGTGTGTGTGTCTCTCTGTGTGTGTGTGAATGTGTGTGTGAGTGTGTGTGTGTCTGTGTCTCTGTGTGGGTGTATGTCTCTGTGTGTGTCTGTGTGTGTCTCTCTGTGGGTGTGTGTGTCTGAGTCTTTGTGTCTCTGTGTGTGTGTCTGTGTCTGTGTGTGTGTGTGTGCGTGTGTGTGTGTGTGTCTGTCTGTGTCTGTCTGTGTCTGTGTCTCTGTGTGTGTGTGTGTCTCTGTGTGTGTGTGTGTGTGTGTGTCTCTCCTGTCGACGCCCGGCCGGAGGGCCCCGGAGGAAAGGCCCGGAGCCGGCAGAGGCTGCGCCTCCATCAGTCAGGAGGGCTCGGTGGCTCCTGGATCCGAGCTGAGGACGTTCGGCAGGATCCACCGCCCGGTCGCCCCGTGATCCTGCCCACGTGAATCCACAACCAATTCCGTTCCCCGGGGGAGCGGGCAACTCTGTCTCCCAGCCGCCTCAGAATATTATTATATATATTTTTAAAATATATATTGTTTTGATTTCTTTTTTGCAGAGAGGAAGGGAGAAGGAGAGAGAGAGAGCCAGAAACACGGATGAGGAGAGAGAAACACCATCCGTCAGCCGCCTCCTGCACGCCCCCCACCTGGGGGTGTGCCCGCCACCCAGGTCCATGCCCTTGACCGGGGAATCGAACCCGGGACCCTGGAGTCTGCAGGCCGACGCCCTATAGCCACACCAGCCAGGTTGAATTTCTTTTGGTTTCTCTTTTTTTAAAAAAAAAAAAAATATATATTTTATTGACTATTTGACAGAGAGGAAGGGAGAGGGAGAGAGATGCAGAAACATCGATGATGAGAGAGAAACATCGATCAGCTGCCTCCTGCACGCCCCCCACCTGGGGATGTGCCCGCCGCTAAGGTCTGTGCCCTTGACCGGGAATCAAACCCGGGACCCTTCAGTCCGCAGGCCGACGCTCTACCACTGAGCACACCGACCAGGTTGAATTTCCTTTTGAAAATATATTTTATTGATTTTTTACAGAGAGTTAGGGAGAGGGAGAGAGAGCCAGAAACATCGATGATGAGAGAGAAACACCCATCAGCTGCCTCCCGCACGCCCCCCACTGGGGATGTGCCCGCCACCCAGGTCCATGCCCTTGACCGGGAATCGAACCCGGGACCCTTCGGTCCGCAGGCCGACGCTCTGTCCACTGAGCCACACCGGTCAGGGCTTCTGCCATTCTGATAGGTGGACATTTTTGCTCCAACTGTATACGAAACGGTCCGCTGATGTCTTGTGGGTATTTTTGTTGTTGTTGTTGTTGTTGTAGTTGTTGTTGTTCTTATTTTATGTTTTCTCGGGATCTCGTCGCAGAGCGGACGGAAATCGCAGGGGATCCCCCATCCCTCCCTTCCTCAGGGCGATGGCGACCATCTGATTTGTATCCGGAGGCACAAATAGATTTGGTATTATTTTTTTTTTGTCCTCCCAAGGATGAAAGATGGGTCTTTTCACGATCGGCGTCACTACGGCGACGCCCTGGTCGCAGGGCCAGAGACGGTTCGACTTCAGACGCCGCCAACGTTCTGTTTGTGGTTGTGACTCCTCCTCGGAGGAGGAGGTGACCCCTCCACGGGAGGCATCCTTGCAGGATGCTCGTGCAAGAAAAGGGCCTTCCTTCCTCCAGGCCACCCGAGAGCCACCGAATACCCCCCCCGCTCTGTAGCTCCCTCCGCCCCACCGGCCACCTCCTGATCCGAGCCCGCGTATGCAAATGAATCCGCCATCTTGGTCGGGTTCATTTGCATATCCGCTCTCGATTGGCGGTGGGGCGTGGCGGGAGTGCGGTCAATTTGCATGTCTCTGTGGTGTTCGGGGAGGCTGCTTTTTCCGGGAGAGAGGGGAAGGAGGGAGGGGAAGAGGGAGAGAGAGAAGCAAGCATCCACGGGAGAGAGACACACATCGACGGGTTGCCTCCTGGGCTCACCCCAAGAGAGGACCGGGTTGGGGGGTGGGGGGGATGGAACCCGTAAAACCAAGAACGGGCCCCCGGACAAGGGAACCGAACCCAAGACCCTTGAGTCCGCAGGCCGGTGCTCTATCCACTGGGCCACACCGGCCAGGGCGGGGCGGATGATGATTTTTTTATTTTTAATTCTATTTTTATTTTGATTTCAGAGACAAAGGGAATGGGAGATGCACAGAGAGAGAAACAATTGATGGGAGAGAGAGAGACGTTGGTACGCTGCCCCCCACACGTGGCTCCCAACCGGGGACAGAGGGTGAACCCTCAACCCAGGGTCATGGGCTTAGCCGGGAATCGAACCCACAAACACAGTTCAGTATGTGGGTTGGTGCTCTAACCACGGAGTCCACAGGCCAAGGCATCAGTAAAACAAAACAAAAAAATGTGTTTAGTCCTAGCCAGCTTGGCTCCGTGGGTAGAGCGTGGGCCTGCGGACTGAAGGGTCCTGGGTTCGATTCTGGTCAAGAGCACACGCCCTGAGTTGTGAGCTTGATGAGGCAGCCGATTCCATGATTCTCTCTCCTCATGGATGTTTCTCTCTCACCATAGATGTTTCTCTCTCATCATGGATGTTTCCCAACCTCTCTGAAATGAATTAAAAAAAAAATAGTACGCGGAGTGGCCAGAGGAGGAGGGTGACCTCTGAACCCATCCCCATCCGGCCGCCCCGTGTCCGTCCTGTAGGATAAAAGGCTCACAGGCACATGGTCCCCTCGACCGGGAGTTCGACCAGCAGGCAGGCCGGCCGGCCGCCCACGTCCCCTCCATCCCCCTGGCCAGGCTGGCCGGACCCCACCCAGGCACGGGTTCATGCACCGGGCCTCTAATATATCTATATATATCATCTATCTATCTATCTATCTATCTATCTATCTATCTATCATCTATATATCCATCTATCTCATCTATCTATCTATCTATCTATCTATCTATCTATCTATCATCTATATATCCATCTATCTCATCTATCTATCTATCTATCTATCTATCTATCTACCATCCATCCATCCATCCATCTATCTATCAATATCAATCTATCATCTATCTATCTATCTATCTATCTATCTATCTCTATCATCTATATATCCATCTATCTCATCTATCTCATCTATCTATCTATCTATCTATCTACCATCCATCCATCCATCCATCTATCTATCGATATCAATCTATCATCTATCTATCTATCTATCTATCTATCTCTCTCTATCATCTATATATCCATCTATCTCATCTATCTATCTATCTATCTATCTATCATCTATATATCCATCTATCTCATCTATCTATCTATCTATCTATCTATCTATCTATCCATCCATCCATCCATCCATCCATCCATCCATCCATCCATCTATCTATATCAATCTATCATCTATCTATCTATCTATCTGTCTGTCTATCTATCTATCTATCATCTATCTATCTATCCATCCATCTTGAGTGGCCAGAGGAGGCTGACCTCTGAACCCACAACCATCCGGCCGCCCCGTGTCCGTCCTGTAGGATAAAAGGCTCACAGGCACACGGTCCCCTCGACCGACCGGGAGTTCGACCCGCAGGCAGGCCGGCCGGCCGCCCACGTCCCCCTGTTGTGCCTCAGACACCTGCTGTGTTGGCTGACCACGTCACTTAGCTTCGTCCAGTCCCCTTCCCACGTGGGTGAGGGCCTCCCCCTGCCTCCCACGGGATGGCGGGTGGCCGGGCGGGGAGAGAAAGGGGATTGGTTTTCCGCTGAGCCTCCCGTGAGGAGGCCGGCGAGATTGCCTTTGCATGATCCAGGGCATCCTTCCCAGAAACACATTTCATCGCCTGCCTGATTCATCTCGGGGAGCTCACACCGCGGGGGCGCACACACCCCCCTGTCAGCTCAGGCGGAGAGCGACGGAATCGGGAAAACAGAGGAGAGAAAATAAGGATTTGCTCTTTTTAAAATATATATATATTGTATTGATTTTTTTTTTTTACAGAGAGGAAGGGAGAGGGACTGAGAGCTAGAGACGCCGACGAGAGAGAGACACTGACCTGCCACCTCCTGCACGCCCCCCACCTGGGGATGTGCCCGCCGCCAAGGTGCATGCCCTTGACCGGGAATCGAACCCGGGA
>OZ004723.1:65000-75000 GCA_963924515.1 Vespertilio murinus
GAGGTACTGCTCCACGGGGCCGAGGATCTCGTTGGGCAGCGGCGTCCGCAGGCCCCGGAGCTTGCCGTAGTTGGTGCTGACCACCGGGTGCTGGGGCTGCCCGCAGCGGGCGGGCGCGGGGGCGAGGAGGGCGAGGGCCGTGAGCCACAGGTACACGCCGGAGCGGGCCACCACGAGGAGCAGGGGGATCCATGTCGGGCCACGGGGTCTGGACATGGTTCAGGACCACATCCGCCTCGGAGACTGGACCCCCACGGAAGGCACAGAGCCAGTCGGAGCCGGCGGGAGCCAGTCGGACCCAGCGGGAGCCGGTGAGAGCCGGTGAGAGCCGGTGGGAGCCGACGGGAGCCTTTCGGAGCTTCTGGGAGCCGGTCGGAGCCAGCACGCGGGAGAAAGGGGGGATCCAGGCGGGCGAGGGCCCGGGAGAAGCGAGCGTGGCTACGAGAGCTGGGTATAAAAATGGGATCGGTGGTGGGAGGGCGCCTGGGAAGGTCACAGGCAGAGGTCACGGTCAAGGGCGGAGCCCGCCGAGTCCCGCAAAGACCATCGTCCGGGGAGCAGCAGCGGTTCTCGCGATCCCGAAATCCGACGTTGCGGGCAAGGAAGAGGATCCAGGGAAGGAAGACCGACCAATAGCGGGCGAGGAAGACACTCTGTTAGGATGAATCCGATGAAGCCGGAGCCCAGTGGGCGGCCTGGAAGGAGGAGAGAGCAGACAGGGAGAATGAGGCTGAGCTCGGGGGCCCCCCCCTGGCATGCACCGGGCCTCTAATACACATACACACACACACACACACACACACACACACACACACACGGAGCGGCCGGAGGAGGAGGGTGATCTCTGAACGCATCCCCATCCGGCCGCCCCGTGTCCGTCCTATAGGATAAAAGGCTCATAGGCACATGGTCCCCTCGACCGGGAGTTCGACCAGCAGGCAGGCCGGCCGGCCGCCCACGTCCACTCCCCTTGGCCAGGCTGGCCGGACCCCACCCATGCACGGATTCATGCACCGGGCCTTAAATATCATCATCTATGCATCTATGCGTCTATGCGTCTATGTGTCTATGTGTCTATGGTCTATGGTCTATGTCCTATGTCCTATGTCCTATGTCCTATGTCCTATGTCCTATGTCCATGTCCATGTCCATGTCCATGTCTATGTCTATATCTATATATCTATCTCTATATCTATACTGAGTGGCCAGATGATGATGATCTCTGAACGCATAATCATCCGGCTGCCCCATGTCCGTCCTGTAGGATAAAAGGCTCACAGGCACATGGTCCCCTCGACCGGGAGTTCAACCAGCAGGCAGGCCGGCCGGCCGCCCACGTCCCCTCCATCCCCCTGGCCAGGCTGGCCGGACCCGATTCATGCACCGGGCCTCTAATCTATCTATCTATCTATCTATCTATCTATCTATCTATCTAATCTATCTATCTATACGGAGTGGCCAGATTATGATGATCTCTGAACGCATCATCACCTGGTCACTCTGTGTCCATCCTATAGAATAAAAGGCTCATAGGCACATGGTCCCCTCGACAGGGAGTTCGACAGGTTCAGCCAGCAGGCCAGCCAGCCGCCCACATCCACTCCCCTTGGCCAGGCTGGCCGGGACCCCAACCATGCACGGATTCATGCACCGGGCCTTAAATATCATCATCTATGCGTCTATGCGTCTATGCATCTACGATCTACAGTCTACAGTCTATGTCCTATGTCCTATGTCCTATGTCCTATGTCCTATGTCCTATGTCCTATGTCCTATGTCCTATGTCCTATGTCCTATGTCCTATGTCTATGTCTATGTCTATATGTCTATGTCCTATGTCCTATGTCCTATGTCCTATGTCCTATGTCCTATGTCCTATGTCTATGTCTATGTCTATATGTCTATGTCCTATGTCTATGTCTATGTCTATGTCTATGTCTATGTCTATGTCTATGTCTATGTCTATGTCTATATCTATCCTTAGTGGCCAGATGAGGATGATCTCTGAACGCATAATCATCCGGCCACTTAGTGTCTGTCCTATAGAATAAAAGGCTCATAGGCACATGGTCCCCTCAACCAGGAGTTCAACCGTCGACCGCCCACGTCCCCTCCATCCCCCTGGCCAGGCTGGCCAGACCCCACACATGCACACACTCATGCACCGGGCCTCTAATACACACACACACACACACACACACACACACACACACACTGGCAGAAGGAAGGCCAAGAGACACGTGGAAACCTGCTCAGAGTCACAATCTAGGGCAGAGGTGGGCAAACGTTTTGACTCAAGGGCCACCATGTGTTCTTAAACTGGACCGGAGGGAGGGCCTGCACAAAAGCAACCTGACCGTGCTGGCACTCTCCTCTTGGGTGGCTGGTGAAGGAGCGGAGGGGAGAGCAAGAGAACCTTCCTCCGCTCTCTCGGCTCCACCGTGGGCCGGATAGAACAGCCGGACGGGCCAGATCCAGCCCCCGCGGGGCCGTAGTTTGCCCACGGCTGTTCTAAGGCCATCTTGTGTCCTCGAAATCACCCCATTTGTGCCATCTGCCCGCTGGCAAGGGAGAGACCTTGCCCCCAGGGCAGAGGGCCCGGGTGGTGGGGTTGCCAGGAACCGGGCGGCTGAGGCGGGGGGAGAGAGGGGGTTTGTGGGGGACACTCACCATGACCTGGTGGTTCGGGGAAGACGCCTGGACGATGCGGCCCCGGAGACAATCTGCCTCACCAGCTCAGCACATGGTTCCCTGTCGATCACACAGGGCGACAGAGGTGGGTGCTCGCGGGGGGAGAGAGGGGTGGGGCGGACCGCGTCGACATCAAGCATGCATGCTTGTTTTGTGTTTGTCTTTTAAAGAGAAGGATTTATATACCGTATTTGCCGGCGTACAAGACGACCCTTTGGCCCTGAAAAATAGGCCTCCAAGTGGGGGGGTCGTCTTCTACGGCGAGTATATCACAAACTCTGTATTTTTTTAGTGGAAATGTGAGGGGGTCGTCTGATACGCCCGGTCGTCTTATACGCCGGCAAATACGGTATTTTTCAGGGCCAAAAAATCGTCTTATACGCCGGCAAATACGGTATATATATATATATATATATATATATATATATATTTTTTTTTTTTTTTTTTTTTTTTTTTTTTACAGAGAGGAAGGGAGAGGGATAGAGAGCTAGAAACGTTGATGATGAGCGAGAAACATCCATCAGCTACCTCCTGCACGAACCCCCCCACCTTGGGGATGTGCCCCCAACCAAGGTCCATGCCCTTGACCCGGGAATCGAACCTGGGACCCCTCGGTCCGCAGGCCGACGCTCTCTATCCACTGAGCAACACCGGTGAGGGCCAAAAAAAAGTAATTCCTGACTGGCTCCCCAACCACCCTAGCAACGAAATCAAGAGAAGACGCACTGCAGTGCGGATTTCTAGAACCATCCGTCGTCATTTGGTGTGGCAGAAAAACCAATCTCGTGCCTCATCTGTGTTGGAACCAGCTTTCTTAAACGAGGGCATTAAAATATCGGCAGGTAAAATCTGTGTGGCTCGGGGGTTGAGCATCGACCTTGGAACCAGGAGGTCACGGGTTCGATTCCCGGTCGAGGGCACAGGCCCGGGTTGTGGGCTCCATCCCCAGGAGGGGGCGTGCGGGAGGCAGCCGGTCCGTGGTTCTCTCTCAGTCATGGATGCTTCTACTCTGTCTCTCTCTCTCTCTCTCTCTCTCCCTTTCCCATCCTCTCTGAAATCAATAAAAAGTAAAGATATAGATATAGATATAGATATAGATATAGACATAGACATAGACATAGATATAGATATAGATATAGATATAGATAGATATTTTATTGATTTTTTACAGAGAGGAAGAGAGAGGGATAGAGAGCTAGAAACATCGATGAGAGAGAATCATCGATCAGCTGCCTCTTGCACGCCCGCCACTGGGGATGTGCCCGCAACCAAGGTCCATGTCCTTGACCAGGAATTGAACCCGGGACCCTTCAGTCCGCAGGCCGACGCCCTATCCACTGAGCCAAACCGGTTTCGGCAAAAAAGTAAATATATATATATATTTTTTTTTAAAAAAAACAACCTTATATGACTCAAAGGAATCTTCTCAAGCAAAGGGTCTGTTGGCGCACACACCTCTGGCGCCGTGTCAGGCGAGGAAGGAGAGGGCGATGGCATCCACGCTACGATAACGCTCCAGAGAAGGTTCTCCATATGACTCCATCCTCACCACGGACGCATCGGGGAGTCCTCGAACCCCTCACAGCCATGCCAGCGCGTCCTGGGGGGCCGGGCAGCAAGACGCCTAGAACGGGGGAGAGAGAGAGAGAGAGAGAGAGAGAGAGAGAGAGAGAGAGAGAGAAGGGAGTAAATCCTATAGCATAAAAGCCCAACAGCCCTTAAGGGTCCGGTCGACCAGGCGGCCGGCTGGTCAACCAATCAGAGCATCATATGGTCGACCAATCAGAGCGTCATATGGTCAACCAATCAGAGCGTCATATGCTAATGATATGCTAAGGACGCTCAGTGGGCAGAGCGTCGGCCTGTGGACATAAGGGTCCCGGGTTCGATTCCCGGTCAAGGGCATGGACCTTGGTTGGTGGCACATCCCCGGTGGGGGGCGTGCAGGAGGCAGCCGGTCCCTGATTCTCTCTCCTCATGGATGTTTCTCTCTCTCTCTCTCTCTCTCTCTCTCTCTCTCTCTCTCTCTCTCCTCCCCCTCTTCCTTCCTCTCTGAAATCAATAAAAGTATATATGATATAGGATTTTTAAAATTTCCTTTAAAATGTATATTTTATTGATTTTACTATTTAAAAATATATATTTTATTGATTATTTTTTACAGAGAGGAAGAGAGAGGGATAGAGAGTTAGAAACGTCGATGAGAGAGAAGCATCGACCAGCTGCCTCCGGCACACCCCCCACCGGGGATGTGCCCGCCACCCAGGTCCATGCCCTCGACCGGGAATCGAACCCGGGACCTTTCAGTCCGCAGACCGACGCTCTGCTGAGCAACACCGGTTTTGGCTGTTCATAAGATTTTTTTTATTCACTTGATTTTTAGATTCGCTTGTTGATAGGTGTGTCTTTGATGTCTTTTGTTGTCCATAATTATTTTAATTTAAAAAAATATATATGTTTTATTGATTTTTTTTTTACAGAGAGGAAGAAAGAGGGACAGAGAGCTAGAAACGTCGATGATGAGAGAGAACCATCCATCAGCTGCCTCCTGCACGCCCCCCACTGGGGATGTGCCCGCCACCCAGGTCCATGCCCTTGACCGGGAATCGAACCCGGGACCCTTCCGTCTGCAAGCCAACACTCTACCCATTGAGCCACACCGGTTTCGGCTGTTCATCAGATTTTTTTTATTCACTTGATTTTCAGATTCACTTGTTGGTTAGGTGTGTCTCTGATGTCTTTCTGTTGTTCATAATTTAAAAAAAAAAATTTTTTTTAAATAGTATATTTTATTGATTTTTTTTTTTTTACAGAGAGGAAGGGAGAGGGATAGAGAGCTAGAAACGTCGATGATGAGAGAGAACCATCCATCAGCTGCCTCCTGCACGCCCCCCACCTGGGGATGTGCCCGCCACCCAGGTCCATGCCCTTGACCAGGAATCGAACCCGGGACCCTTCCGTCCACAGGCCGATGCTCTATCCACCAAGCCACACCGGTTTCGGCTGTTCATCAGATTTTTTTATTCACTTGATTTTCAGATTCCCTTGTTGGTTAGGTGTGTCTCTGATGTCTTTCTGTGGTCCATCGTTTTTTTATCTTTACCTTTTTCTCCCTCCTCTTCTTAAAGAATAACCTTTCCCCTTTTTTTTAACCTCTGCTCCCTCTCCTAGCCCCCCCCCCAAGTTCACCCACAATTTCCACCTCCTCCTCTTCCTTTTTGGGGAGACACGGAATGATGTGGACACACCGGCCAGCCAAACCCCACTCCGTGGACAGGCAGCCGGCGATGACCCCGCAGGTCTGCTGACAATGGGTCCGATTCATGCAGCAGCCGCTGTTGGGGACGCAGGCCCCACGACAATGGGGCGTCTGTACCACGGGGCACAGTTCCCCCCCAATGTTGTTCCTCTGCCCAGAGGGTGAACCCCCCCTCCCCGGCCCCCCAACACACACACACACACAAGGGGATTCTCTGTGTGTGTGGGGGGAGCCAGCCGACCAGACCTGTGTCTCCTTGTAGGACTGGCTTCTGACCCGAGAGGGTTCTTGGTGGTGGACTTGGGCCGGTCTCCCCAAGAAGGGGCGTCGGGGGGGGCCCCCCCCCGAGAGCCACGCAGGCCGGTGCTCTATCCACTGAGCCACACCAGTTAGAGCTATAAATATATTATTGATTTGAGAGAGGAAGGGAGAGGGAGAGTCAGAAACATCGAGGAGGAGAGAGAAACATCGACCAGCTGCCTCCTGCACGCCCCCCACTGGGGATGTGTCCGCCACCAAGGTCCATGCCCTTGGCCAGAATCGAACCCGGGACCCTTCGGTCCACAGGCCGACGCTCTATCCATTGAGCCACACCGGTTAGAGCTATAAATATATTATTGATTTCAGAGAGGAAGGGAGAGGGAGAGAGAGCTAGAAACATCGATGATGAGAGAGACACATCCATCAGCCGCCTCCTGCACGCCCCCCCACTGGGGATGTGCCCGCCACCAAGGTCCATGCCCTTGGCCGGAATCGAACCCGGGACCCTTTGGTCCACAGGTCGACGCTCTATCCACTGAGCCACACCGGTTAGAGCTATAAATATGTTATTATTGATTTGAGAGAGGAAGGGAGAGGGAGAGAGTCAGAAACATCGAGGAGGAGAGAGACACATTGACCAGCTGCCTCCTGCACGCCCCCCACTGGGGATGTGCCCGCCACCAAGGTATGTGTCCGTGGCTGGAAATCGAACCCGTGACCCTTCCGTCTGCAGGCCGAGGCTCTATCCACTGAGCCACACTGGTCAGGGCTCTTTTATTTATATTTATATTTATATTTATATTTTTTAATATATTTTATTGATTTTTTACAGAGAGGAAGGGAGAGGGATGGAGAGTCAGAAACATCAAGGAGGAGAGAGACACATCCATCAGCCGCCTCCTGCACGCCCCCCCTTGGGGATGTGTCCGCCACCCAGGTCCATGTGCCCTTGACCGGGAATCGAACCCGGGACCCTTCCGTCCACAGGCCGATGCTCTGTCCACGGAGCCACACCGGATAGGGTAACGCGTTAGTCTTTCTCTTTCTAGGTATAATCCGTATCAGGGACTTCAACGAGGCTGGCATCGTGTGGTTTGACTGTGAAATGGCAAAGGGGGAAAATGTGTGCATGTCTGCTGTGTGTGTGTGTGTGTGTGTGTGTGTGTGTGTGTGTCCTGTGTGTGTGTGTCTATGTGTATGTGCTTGTTAGTGTATATCTGTGTAAGTGTACATGTGTCTGTGTATATACGCATGCACGTGTATGCATGTGCATGCGTGTGTATTCCTGTGTGTGTGCATTTGTGTACACACGTGAGTATGTGTGTATATATTTGTGTATGTGTCTATGTGTATGTGTGTTCTGTATATGTGTATATAAGTGTGTGTATATGTGTGTATATGTTTATCTATCTGTGTGTGTGTGTATGTGTATGTGTGTATGTGTCTCTCTCTGTGTGTATATATGTATGTGTGTGTCTGTGTTTGTATATACCTGTGTATATGTGCGCCTGTGGGTGCATGTGTATGTGTGCCTGTGTATATGTGTATGCATGTGTGTATGTATCTGTATATATTTCTGTATGTGTCTGTGTATATGTGTATCTATGTGTGTATCTGTGCATATCCGTGTATAAGTGTGTATCCGTGTGTGTCTATGCGTGTGTCTATATATGTGTGTCTGTGTGTATAAGTGTGCATCTGTATGTATCCGTGTTTATGTGTGTGTGTGTGTCTGTATGTGTCTCTGTGTGTGTCTGGGTATAAGTGTGCGTCTGTGTGTGTGTCTGTGTATAAGTGTGTGTCTCTATATGTGTGTCTGTGTCTGTATGTGTGTCTGTGTATATTTCTATATCTGTGTGTGTGTGTCTGTGTATATGTGTCTGTCTGTGTATAAGTGTGTGTCTGTGTGTGTCTGTGTATAACTGTATCTGTGTGGATGTGTGTGTGTGTGTATATACACGTGTGTGTGTGTGTGTGTGTCTGTGTGTGTGTGTGTCCAATGGTGAAACACAGGCTGCCTTCCCTTTCTCTCTGCCTCTACCGGGTTGTTGGGAACCAGGTGGCGTGAGGTCCAGGATCCCCTACG
This sequence comes from Vespertilio murinus, assembly GCA_963924515.1. Lineage (NCBI taxonomy): Eukaryota > Metazoa > Chordata > Mammalia > Chiroptera > Vespertilionidae > Vespertilio > Vespertilio murinus. The sequence continues at coordinate 73,298 of OZ004723.1, forward strand.
AACACCCCCCCAACCCCCTCCCACACACACACACCCACACACACACACACTCACACACACACTCACACACTCTCACACACACACACTCACACACACACCCACACACACACACACTCACACACACACACACACACACACACACACACACACACACACACACCTGGGGCGGGATGCTCCGAGCCCTCCCGCCCTCCCTCCCTCCCTCAGACAGAGCAGCCGAGGAGCCGGCCCGGAGCCGACAAAAATAACTCCCAGCCCCGCGTCCTGCCGAGTCCCTGACCCACTTTCCTCGAGGGCCAGGGCGCTGGGCTCGAGAGGAGGCAGAGAGAGGGAGACGCAGGGACCCACAGGGGCCAGGGGGGGGAACCCAACAGGCCCCCCCGGGCGGGGTGGCTCAGTGGGTAGAGCCTCGGCCTGCAGACTGAAGGGTCCCGGGTTCGATTCCCGGTCAAGGGCACAGGCCCGGGGTGCAGGCCCCATCCCCAGTGTGTGGGGCGTGCAGGAGGCAGCCGGGGCCTGTGATTCTCTCTCCTCGTGGGTGTTTCCATCTCCTTCTCCCTACCCCTCTGAGATCGATAAAAATGTCTATTTTTTTAAATGGTGTTTATGAATATTAGTTCTTTTTTTTAATATTTTATTGATATTTTACAGAGAGGAAGGGAGAGGGATAGAGAGCTAGAAACGTCGATGAGAGAGAAGCATCGACCAGCTGCCTCCCGCAACCAAGGCACATGCCCTTGACCTGGGAATCGAACCCGGGACCTTTCAGTCCGCAGACCGACGCTCTATCCACTGAGCCACACCGGTTTCGGCAGAATATTAGTTAATTTTTAAAATCTTTTTTTTAAAAAAAAAGGAAATTCAAGAGGCAAGGCAAGCCACAGCAAGACCCTGAGCTGGGCAGACACTGAACAAAAAGCCGACGATAGAAAACAGACATGCACAGCCCTCGCTGGTGTGGCTCAGTGGATAGAGCGTCGGCCTGCGGACAGAAGGGTCCCGGGTTCGATTCCCGGTCAAGGGCCCAGGCCCGGGTGGCGGGCTCCATCCCCAGTCGGGGGGCAGCATGCAGGAGGCGGCCGGTCCGTGATTCTCTCTCCTCCTGGATGTGTCTCTCTCTCCCTCACTTTTCCTCTCTGACATCAATAAAAAATATATTTATATTTTTTAAAAAATGAATGAGCCCAGATAACAAAGTATAAGCTGAATAAAGCTTGCATTTATTTTTTTTTAATGTGACTAAGCTGAGGGTATACGACCGAGGTGGGCCGACACCAGGGTGGCTCAGTGGATAGAGCGTCGGCCTGCGGACTGGAGGGTCCCGGGTTCGATTCCCGGTCAAGGGCACATGGACCTTGGTTGCGGGCACATCCCCAGTGGGGGGCGTGCAGGAGGCAGCTGGTCGATGTTTCTCTCTCATCGATATTTCTAGCTCTCTATCCCTCTCCCTTCCTCTCTGTAAAAAAAAAAATCAATAAAATATATTTTAAAAATCCGATTAGGAAGACGATCAATGAGAAATACCGACACAGCCCGTGTCTCCCCATGACCTGGGGATGGTGAACCAGGTGCAACGGTTTGGTCCCCGCCCGCCGCTCTGCTCTCTGCTCCGTGTCCACAAAGCAGAAAGCGAGGACCCGCGATGGGGTCATGGGGGTCGGACGCCTGAGGACTCGGCTCACTCTGGATTTCTGGGGGACCTT